>JAPMUD010000061.1:0-72500 GCA_033459515.1 Theretra japonica
CGTATTAGTGGTGTACTCATTATAATGGAATTCCAAAGCATGCATTTGCTTAAACATAATTCACTGTATTTTAAACCATTCAACTGTAAGGCGTTTGCAATTCACTACATTTTTAAGAAAATGTGAAAGGCACGACATTTTTATGAATATGCATTATTTATAGCCATAGATACCATGCATATTAGCGTCGATATCATACATTATGTTATTCTGTTACAATATTAACAATTAAACAATATTGATTAATGTATTACAATTTCTAATCCAAATACTTTATATTATACTAGCGGCCCGGCCCAGCTTCGCCTGGGTGCTTAGATGTTTAGACTCCACTCCACACCAGAAATATCTTATTCCCGTTCAAACTTTTGTACTCCTGAACTCAACCTAAGTACCTACTATCCCTTTTCCTATCGTATCCCATCCCATCTCATCTGGCTCCTTTTCTTTCTGTTACATCCCGTCCCATTATTTCCCATCTACCGGTCTCATCGCGTTCGTCCCACTTTATCCCATTTCATCTCTTAATGCCTAAATAGGCATGTTGACAATTTTTTGGAATTGCTTTTATTTTGTAGATAGGCCTTATATAAATACGAAACTACGACGAATATCATTAAAAAAATACGCAAACACAAATACTTTGCAAAATTCCTGCTAAAACTTTAAAATAAATTTAATTAATTTTATAGCGTCAACAACACGTGGTAATTATACTGTTAAAATGTAGCTTATATGACACGTTCGTAGATTTACCATAGCAGCGCCATCTATTGATTACTTACTCAACCCAGTCGAAAGGTATCGACATCTGTTAGAATCATTTGGAGTTAACAGATGATTGTGACTGTCAAATAATAACAGACAAATAATTAGCAATAAATTAAAATTGCGACTATAATTTGAGATTTAAACTATCCTATCTCTCAAGTTGGATCGAAATGCACATGGTGTGCAAATTTTATTATATTCGGTTAAGTAGTTTAGGAGTCCATTGAGGACAAACATTGTGACACGAGATTTATATATATTAAGACTAGCGGCCCGGCCCAGCTTCGCCTGGGTGCTAAGATGTTTAGACTCCACTCCACACCAGAAATATCTTATTCCCGTTCAAACTTTTGTACTCCTGAACTCAACCTAAGTACCTACTATCCCTTTTCCTATCGTATCCCATCCCATCTCATCTGGCTCCTTTTCTTTCTGTTACATCCCGTCCCATTATTTCCCATCGAATGCAATCTGGATCCGACCGGTTTCATCGCGTTCGTCCCACTTTATCCCATTTCATCCCTTAATGCCTAAATAGGCAAGTTGTAAATTTTTTGTAATTGCTTTTATTTTGTAGATAGGCCTTATATAAACACGAAAATACGACGAATATCATTTAAAAAATACGCAAACACAAATACTTTGCAAAATTCCTGCTAAAACTTTCCGCTCAGCCAAAATTCTGACTACGAAATTGATTTTTTAAAGTATAATGAACTACTTATTTTAAATTTAATTAATTTTATAGCGTCAACAACACGTGGTAATTATACTGTTAAAATGTAGCTTATATGACACGTTCGTAGATTTACCATAGCAGTGCCATCTATTGATTACTTACTCAACCCAGTCGAAAGGTATCGACATCTGTTAGAATCATTTGGAGTTAACAGATGATTGTGACTGTCAAATAATAACAGACAAATAATTAGCAATAAATTAAAATTGCGACTATAATTTGAGATTTAAACTATCCTATCTCTCAAGTTGGATCGAACTGCACATGGTGTGCAAATTTTATTATAATCGGTTAAGTAGTTTAGGAGTCCATTGAGGACAAACATTGTGACACGAGATTTATATATATTAAGATAAGAAGATAGGTGAGGAAAGTCAAGTGCTTCATGCTTGTAAAGGAACATAGGCAATATATGTATGAGGTATAATTAGTTTCTATTTTTTTTATTATAATACGGTACGATGAGTGTATTAGGTAATAGTTGAATTTAATACATCAAATACTTGTAAAAATTTAATAATACATGTTTTGCTTATACTTCCTGATTTTGGGACATTGTTGCTCGTAAAATATCAAAATTCATGCGCATAAAAGAAGACACCGCCGTTTTTGTTTTTGTTTTTGTTTTTGTTTTTGTTTTTGTTTTTGTTTTTGTTTTTGTTTTTGTTTTTGTTTTTGTTTTTGTTTTTGTTTTTGTTTTTGTTTTTGTTTTTGTTTTTGTTTTTGTTTTTGTTTTTGTTTTTGTTTTTGTTTTTGTTTTTGTTTTTGTTTTTGTTTTTGTTTTTGTTTTTGTTTTTGTTTTTGTTTTTGTTTTTGTTTTTGTTTTTGTTTTTGTTTTTGTTTTTGTTTTTGTTTTTGTTTTTGTTTTTGTTTTTGTTTTTGTTTTTGTTTTTGTTTTTGTTTTTGTTTTTGTTTTTGTTTTTTCGCTGACCACCCGCAGGATATGAATTCTCCGCCCGCCGCTGGCTGCTGACCGGGCTCAAACCCAGGCGGCATCGAAGGCGCGGAACCTTGTCGTCGGAGCACCGAGCGAGTCGTGGCCCACCCTGGGAACGGCAGGGAAAAGAGTTGCCCCAGCGGCTGCTGGCCGTCAAGCACCAGCAGCCCGGCCGACTGCGGTTGCACCGGTCCCGCCACAACTGGCTGTTCGGGAGCCACGTGGGCGACGCCGGGGTAACCGGAAAGGTGACCCGCCTTGCTCGCAAACGCCACACCCGCCCCCAAAATCCGCCATTTCCACGGAAATTCCGAGGACTGTGGTGGCCAAGAGGGGCAAGAAGAAGTCCCGGGTGGCTCCACAGGCGGCCCAGACCTCGCGCAGAGCTACTCCCCAGCTCCGTCTCCCGCGTAAAGCCGCCGTGACTCTCACGGTGACGCCGGAGGCGTTGGAGCGGGGAGTAACCTATGCGCATGTCCTGCGTGAGGTCCAGAACAAGGTGGACTTAGCCAGCCTTGGTATTACAGCGGGACTGAGGCCGAGGCGAGTGGCCACAGGGGCCTACCTCTTCGAGGTACCCGGGCCCGAATCCGAGGCAAAGGCCGACTCCCTCGTTACTAAAATGAGGGAGGCTCTGCACGGGTCGGAGGAGGACGTTCGCGTCACCCGGCCTGTGAAGACTGCGGAGCTGCGCGTTTCGGGGCTGGACGCCTCAGCCACCTCCGAGGCAGTCGCAGCGGCCATCGCCCGTCTCGGCGCTTGCTCCCCTGACGAGGTCAAGGTCGGGGAGATTCGCGTCGAGCGCTCGGGCCTGGGCGCGGTGTGGCTCCGCTGTCCGGCTAAAGCAGCGGACAGCGTGGTGAAGGCCGGACGTGTCCTGGTTGGATGGGTGGCAGCGGGAGTGCGGCTCCTCGAGCAGCGGCCGATGCGTTGCTTCCGCTGCCTGTACAGGGGACACGTCCGGGTGCAATGCACCGGCGAGTGCGACCGCAGCGGGCTCTGCTACCGCTGCGGTCAACCGGGCCACAAGGCCCGGGAGTGCTCCGCGGACCCGCACTGCACGATATGTGCAGCTGCAGGGAAACCCGCGGATCACCGGGTGGGCGCTAAAGCCTGTGTTGCCTCCTCGGTCCCGCCCCGCTCTCAACGCGGCGTGGGCGCCGGCGTTGTGACGCGGCCGCAGCCGTCCCACCCCGAGACGATGGAGATCGCCCATTAATCAATGGCGCTTAATTTCCTCCAGGTGAACATTAACCACTGCAAAGGAGCACAGGGCATGCTTGTCCAGTCTCTGGCGCAGTGGTCGATCCACGTCGCTGTGGTCTCCGAGCCGCACTCTGTCCCGGCCACTGATGAGTGGGCTGGGGACTTGGATGGCTCGGTGGCCGTCATCACCAGGGGCGCCGTCGGCTCCCCGCCCTTTGAAAAAGTAGCGAAGGGTACGGGATGCGTGGCGGTTCTGTTGGGAGGGGTTTGGATAGTGGGTGTTTATTTCTCTCCCAACAGGTCCCTGGCGGAATTTGAAAACTTTCTCTTCCGTCTGGGAGCCCTGGTGGTACAGGACGGTCAGCCTCGCCCCGTGCTTGTCGCCGGCGACTTCAACGCCAAGTCCTTGGCTTGGGGTTCGCGGGTGACCGACGCGCGTGGCGAGGCCCTGGAGGAATGGGCGATCTCCATCGGGTTGGTCGTCCTGAATCGGGGGTCGGAGAACACGTGCGTGCGGCACAACGGCGGTTCGGTGGTGGACATAACGTTCGCCACCCCGGGCCTTGCCCGCCGTGTTCGGGACTGGAGGGTCCTGGTAGAGGAGGAGACGCTGTCCGATCATCTTTACATTCGGTACAGCGCCAGGCACCGTCGTCGTCGGACCCGTGCACCCGACGATGACTAGCAAGAGCGGCTGCTTCACGGCCTCCACAGGGAGGCGAAGAGAGCGCTGCGGGTGGCCATTGCACGAGCAAAGGCCGCGGCGAACGACGAGTTCCGGAGAACTCTCGACAGTGATCCATGGGGGCGCCCGTATCGTTTTGCGATGATGAAACTCCGCGCATGGGCGCCCCCGCTGACGCAGAGTCTCCGGACTGACCTCGCTGAGGACGTCGTCGCGGCCCTGTTCCCGGCCATCGAGGATTTCACTCCTCCACCGATGGCGCCACATCCACCGGCGCCATCGTCGTCGGTTTCGGTAAGGGATATCCCGGAGGTTTCGCCGCAAGAACTGGAGGCGGCAGTGCTTCGGCTGCGGAGCAAGAACTCGGCCCCGGGGCTCGATGGGGTGCCCGGTCGTGTCTGGGTGCTAGCCGTCGAGTCGCTGGGTACGAGGCTCCGTGGCCTTTTCTCCGCGTGCCTGGAGCAGGGCATCTTCCCGTCGCGGTGGAAGACGGGCAAGCTTGTCCTGCTTCGGAAGGAGGGGCGACCCGCAGTGTCGCCGTCGGCCTACCGGCCCATCGTGTTGCTCGACGAGGTGTGCAAGCTCTTTGAGCGCATCGTGCACGCGCGCCTCGTCGAGCATTTGGAGAACACGGGCCCGGATTTGGCGGACTGCCAGTTCGGGTTCCGGCGGGGCCGGTCAACGGTCCACGCCATTCTGCGGGTCAAGGCACAGGCGGAAGATGCAGTGTCCCGAGGTAAGGTCGTGGTGGCGGTGTCTCTCGACATCGCCAACGCGTTCAACACCATGCCCTGGGCCTGCATCGAAGAAGCACTGCGGTACCACGAGGTGCCGCCCTACCTTCGGTGTCTGGTGCACGCGTACTTGTCTGACAGGTGCGTTGTGTATCCGGGCGCCGACGGGTGGCATCATAGGGCAGTATCGCGCGGTGTTCCACAGGGCTCGGTCCTCGGGCCGCTCCTGTGGAACATCGGTTACGACTGGGTGCTCCGTGGTACCAACCTTCGGGGCGTCGCTGTCGTCTGCTATGCGGACGACACATTGGTGACAGCGACGGCCAGGACTTATAGGAGGTCAGCCCTGCTCGCCTCGTTCGGCACCGGACTGGTGGTGGGCAGGATTCGGCGACTAGGCCTCACGGTGGCTCTGAGTAAGACCGAGGCCGTGTGTTTTCACGGACCTCGGTGTGGGCCACCGCCAGAGGCTCACCTCACGGTGGACGGCGTGCGGATTCCTGTCGGCTCGAGCATGAAATACCTCGGGCTCTTTCTCGACAGCCGATGGGATTTCCGCACGCATTTTGAGACGTTGTCGCCGAAGCTGGTGAAGGCGGCGGGCGCACTTGGGCGCCTGCTGCCCAACACCGATGGTCCTGGCATTCCTTGCCGAAACTTATATGCTGGAGTCGTGCGGTCTATGGCCCTTTACGGTTGCCCCGTTTGGGCCAATTCCCTTGGCGGTCGCTGCGTCCGCTTGCTGCATCGTCCGCAGCGCATGGTGGCGCAGCGCATCGTCAGGGGCTACCGCACGGTCTCGCATGAGGCGGCCTGCGTGTTGGCGGGTACTCTACCTTGGGAGCTGGACGCACAGGCCCTCTCGTCAGTATTTTTCTGGCGGGAGGAGGCGTTTAGACTCGGGCAGAGGCCGGCCCTCCGAGAGGTCGAGGCCATGAAGGCCTCCCTCCGCAGGGCCGCCGTGGAGGAGTGGCGTTCCAGGCTGGAGAACCCGAGTGCGGGCGTGAGGACCGTCGCGGCAGTGCGACCTATCCTCGAACAGTGGATGGACAGGCGCCACGGTGCGCCGACATACCGGCTGACGCAGGTGCTCACCGGGCATGGTTGCTTCGGTGAGTACCTGTGGCGCGTAGCCGGAGCGGAGGAGTCCGCCGTGTGCCACCACTGTGGCAACTGCCGTGAGGACACGGCCCAGCACACGCTGGAGGAGTGCCCAGCCTGGGACGATGAGCGCAGCGCTCTCGAATCGGTCGTAGGAAGGGACCTCTCGCTGCCGGCCGTGGTCGCCAGCATGGTCGGCAGTCGGAGGTCATGGCGAGCCATGCTCTCCTTCTGCGAATGCGTCATTTCGCAGAAGGAGAGCGCCGAGCGGGATCGGGAGCAGACCGATCCCGCTCGTCTCCAAAGGAGACGAAGGAGGCGCCGGGATGTCACCTAACCCGGCGCCGGAGAGGCCACATGGGGTCGCCGTCCCTATCCTGGCGGCCCCCGAGACGTGACGCAACATGCGTCCCATGCCGCGTCGCAATGCGGCAGTGCACATGGAGGCGGTCCCGGCGCAATCCACACACGGTATCCCGGGGCCGTCTCTGAGGGTGCACCGATGGTGGCCAACGCGGGGTTTTTAGTCGGTATTCCGGCGCATGATCTACGGTAGGGACCCGACCCAGCGGTCGCTCTGCAATCTCGCTGGGTCGGAAGGCGCCGGTGAGTCCGACACACCCCCGCCCCTCCAGGGGTGGGATGGTCGGTAAAGGGATTTTCCCCGCGAAAAAAAAAAAAAAAAAGGTTAGGTTAGGTTGGGGTGGTATGTCGCGCCACGCCACCACCACAACCATCACACACGACCCACCATCACACACCACCCACCATCACACCACCCACCACCCACATACCCACCACCCACATACCACCCACCACCCACATACCCACCACCCACATACCACCCACCACCCACATACCACCCACCATCACACCACCCACCACCCACCACCCACATACCACGTACAACACTTCACCCACCACCCACCATCACACACCACCCACATACCACGTACAACAAATCACCCACCACCCACCATCACACCACCCACCATCACACCAGCCACCACCCATATACCCACAACCCACATACCACCCACCACCCACATACCACCCACCACCCACATACCACCCACCACCCACATACCCACCACCCACATACCACCCACCCACATACCACCCACCACCCACATACCACCCACCATCACACCACCCACCACCCACCACCCACATACCACGAACAACACTTCACCCACCACCCACCATCACACACCACCCACATACCACGTACAACACATCACCCACCACCCACCATCACACACCACCCACCATCACACCACCCACCATCACACCAGCCACCACCCACATACCCACCACCCACATACCACCCACCACCCACATACCACCCACCATGACACATCACCCACCACCCACATACCACGTACCACACATAACCCACCACCTCATACCAAATCACCCACCGCCACATATCAAACCTACACCATCCTGCCACCCACCACCCACCATTACTTACACACCACCCACCATCACACCACCCACCACCCACATACCCACCACCCACATACCACCGACCATTACTTACACACCACCCACCATGACACACCACCCACCATCACACCACCCACCACCCACATACCCACCACCAACATACCCACCACCCACATACCACCCACCACCCACATACCCACTACCCACATACCACCCACCCACATACCACCCACCACCCACATACCACCCACCATCACACGAGCCACCACCCACATACACACCAGCCACATACCACCCACCACCCACATACCACCCACCATGACACATCACCCACCACCCACATACCACGTACCACACATCACCCACCACCCACCATCACACACCACCCACCATCACACCAGCCACCACCCACATACCCACCACCCACATACCACCCACCATGACACATCACCCACCACCCACATACCACGTACAACACATCACCCACCACCCACCATCACACACCACCCACCATCACACCACCCACCATCACACCAGCCACCACCCACATACCCACCACCCACATACCACCCACCACCCACATACAACCCACCACCCACTCACCACCTCATACCACCATTAACTTACACACCACCCACCACCCACACATCACCCACCATCACACCACCCACCACCCACCATGACACACCACCCACGTACCACCCACCACCTACATACCACCCACCATGACACATCACCCACCACCCACATACCACGTACCACACATAACCCACCACCTCATACCAAATCACCCACCGCCACATATCAAACCTACACCATCCTGCCACCCACCACCCACCATTACTTACACACCACCCACCATCACACCACCCACCACCCACATACCCACCACCCACATACCACCGACCATTACTTACACACCACCCACCATGACACACCACCCACCATCACACCACCCACCACCCACATACCCACCACCCATATACCCACCACCCACATACCACCCACCACCCACATACCCACTACCCACATACCACCCACCCACATACCACCCACCACCCACATACCACCCACCATCACACCACCCACCACCCACATACCACCCATCTTCACACCACCCACCAACCACCACCCACATACCACGTACAACACATCACCCACCACCCACCATCACCCACCACCCACCACCCACCATTACTTACACACCACCTACCATCACACCACCCACCATCACACCACCCACCACCAACATACCCACCACCCACATACCCACCACCCACATACCACCCACCATTACTTCCACACCACCCACCATCACACACAACTCACCACCCACATACCACGTACAACACATCACCCACCACCCACCATCACACACCACCCGCATACCACGTACAACACATCACCCACCACCCACCACCCACATACCCACCACCCACATACCACGTACAACACATCACCCACCACCCACCATCACACACCACCCACCATCCTACCACCCACCATCACACGAGCCACCACCCACATACACACCAGCCACATACCACCCACCACCCACATACCACCCACCATGACACATCACCCACCACCCACATACCACGTACCACACATCACCCACCACCCACCATCACACACCACCCACCATCACACCAGCCACCACCCACATACCCACCACCCACATACCACCCACCATGACACATCACCCACCACCCACATACAACGTACCACACATCACCCAACACCCACCATCACACACCACCCACTATCACACCACCCACCATCACACCAGCCACCAACCACATACCCACCAGCCACATACCCACCACCCGCATACCAACCCACATACCACCCACCACCCACATACCACCCACCATCACACCACCCACCACCAACCACCCACATACCACGTACAACACATCACCCACCACCCACCACCCACCATTACTTACACACCACCCACCATCACACCACCCACCATCACACCACCAACCACCCACATACCCACCACCCACATACCACCCACCATTATTTCCACACCACCCACCATGACACACCACCCACCACCCACCACCCACATACCACGTACAACACATCACCCACCACCCACCATCACACACCACCCACCATCACACCACCCACCATCACACCAGCCACCACCCACATACCCACCACCCACATACCACCCACCACCCACATACAACCATCCACCCACTCACCACCTCATACCACCATTAACTTACACACCACCCACCACCCACACATCACCCACCATCACACCACCCACCACCCACCATGACACACCACCCACGTACCACCCACCACCTACATACCACCCACCATTACTTCCACACCATCCACCATCACACACCACCCACCACCCACCATTACTAACACACCACCCACCATCACACCACCCACCATCACACCACCCACCACCCACATACCCACTCCCCACATACCACCCACAATTACTTACACACAACCCACCATGACACACCACCCACCATCACACCACCCACCACCCACATACCACCCACCCACCCACATACCACCCACCACCCACATACCACCCACCATGACACACCACCCACCATAACACACAACTCACCACCCATCATGACACACCACCCACCACCCACATACCACGTACCGCACATAACCAACCACCTCATACCAAATCACCCACCACCCACATACCACCCACCATTACTTCCACACCACCCACCATCACACACCACCCACCACCCACCATTACTTACACACCACCCACCATCACACCACCCACCACCCACATACCCACCACCCACATACCACGTACAACACATCACCCACCACCCACCATCACACACCACCCACCATCCTACCACCCACCATCACACCAGCCACCACCCACATACACACCAGCCACATACCACCCACCACCCACATACCATCCACCATGACACATCACCCACCACCCACATACCACGTACCACACATCACCCACCACCCACCATCACACACCACCCACCATCACACCAGCCACCACCCACATACCCACCACCCACATACCACCCACCATGACACATCACCCACCACCCACATACCACGTACCACACATCACCCAACACCCACCATCACACACCACCCACCATCACACCACCCACCATCACACCAGCCACCACCCACATACCCACCACCCACATACCACGTACAACACATCACCCACCACCCACCATCACACACCACCCACCATCACACCAGCCACCACCCACATACCCACCACCCACATACCACCCACCATGACACATCACCCACCACCCACATACCACGTACCACACATCACCCACCATCCACCATTACTTACACACCACCCACCATGACATCACCCACCATCACACACAACTCACCACCCACCATGACACACCACCCACCACCCACATACCACGTACCACATATCACCCACCACCCACTCACCACCTCATACCACCATTAACTTACACACCACCCACCACCCACACACCACCCACATACCACCCACCATTACTTCCACACCACCCACCATGACACACCACCCACCACCCACCACCCACATACCACGTACAACACATCACCCACCACCCACCATCACACACCACCCACCATTTTACCACCCACCATCACACCAGCCACATACCACCCACCACCCACATACCACCCACCATCACACCACCCACCATCACACCAGCCACCACCCACATACCCACCACCCACATACCACGTACAACACATCACCCACCACCCACCATCACACACCACCCACCATCACACCACCCACCACCCACATACCACGTACCACACATAACCCACCACCTCATACCAAATCACCCACCGCCACATATCAAACCTACACACCATCCTGCCACACATCACCCACCATCACACCACCCACATACCACCCACCACCCACATACCACCCACCATTACTTCCACACCACCCACCATGACACACCACCCACCACCCACCATTACTTACACACCACCCACCATCACACCACCCACCACCCACATACCCACCACCCACATACCCACCACCCATATACCACCCACCATTACTTACACACCACCCACCATGACACACCACCCACCATCACACCACCCACCACCCACATACCCACCACCCACATACCACGTACAACACATCACCCACCACCCACCACCCACATACCCACCACCCACATACCACGTACCACACATCACCCACCACCCACCATCACACACCACCCACCATCACACCAGCCACCACCCACATACCCACCACCCACATACCACCCACCATTACTTCCACACCACCCACCATGACACACCACCCACCATCAGACACAACTCACCACCCACATACCACGTACATCACATCACCCACCAACCACATACCACGTATAACACATCACCCACCATCCACCATTACTTACACACCACCCACCATGACATCACCCACCATCACACACAACTCACCACCCACCATGACACACCACCCACCACCCACATACCACGTACCACATATCACCCACCACCCACTCACCACCCACTCACCACCTCATACCACCATTAACTTACACACCACCCACCACCCACACACCACCCACATACCCACCACCCACATACCACCCACCATTACTTCCACACCACCCACCATGACACACCACCCACCACCCACCACCCACATACCACGTACAACACATCACCCACCACCCACCATCACACACCACCCACCATCCTACCACCCACCATCACACCAGCCACATACCACCCACCACCCACATACCACCCACTCACATACCACCCACCACCCACATACCACCCACCATCACACCACCCACCACCCACCACCCACATACCACCCATCTTCACACCACCCACCACCCACATACCCACCACCCACATACCACGTACAACACATCACCCACCACCCACCATTACTAACACACCAACTACCATCACACCACCCACATACCACCCACCATTACTTCCACACCACCCACCATCACACACAACTCACCACCCACCATGACACACCACCCACCACCCACATACCACGTACAACACATCACCCACCACCCACCATCACCCACCACCCACCATCACACACCACCCACCACCCACCATTACTTACACACCACCCACCATGACACACCACCCACCATCACACCACCCACCATCACACCACCCACCACCCACATACCCACCACCCACATACCACCCACCATTACTTCCACACCACCCACCATGAAACACCACCCACCATCACACACAACTCACCACCCACATACCACGTACAACACTTCACCCACCACCCACCATCACACACCACCCACATACCACATACAACATATCACCAACCACCCACCAAGACACCACCCACCATCACACCAGCCACCACCCACATACCCACCACCCACATACCACCCACCACCCACATACCACCCACCATGACACATCACCCACCACCCACATACCACGTACCACACATCAGCCACCACCCACCATCACACACCACCCACTATCACACCACCCACCATCACACCAGCCACCACCCACATACCCACCACCCACATACCCACCACCCGCATACAAACCCACATACCACCCACCACCCACATACCACCCACCATCACACCACCCACCACCAACCACCCACATACCACGTACAACACGTCACCCACCACCCACCACCCACCATTACTTACACACCACCCACCATCACACCACCCACCATCACACCACCCACCACCCACATACCCACCACCCACATACCACCCACCATTACTTCCACACCACCCACCATGACACACCACCCACCACCCACCACCCACATACCACGTACAACACATCACCCACCACCCACCATCACACACCACCCACCATCACACCACCCACCATCACACCAGCCACCACCCACATACCCACCACCCACATACCACCCACCATGACACATCACCCACCACCCACATACCACGTACCACACATCACCCAACACCCACCATCACACACCACCCACCATCACACACCACCCACCATCACACACCACCCACCATTACACCACCCACCACCCACCACCCACATACCCACCACCGACATACCCACCACCCACATACCACCCACCACCCACATACCCACCACCCACATACCACCCACTCACATACCACCCACCACCAGAATACCACCCACCATCACACCACCCACCACCCACCACCCACATACCACGTACAACACTTCACCCACCACCCACCATCACACACCACCCACCATCACAACACCCACATACCCACATACCCACCACCCACATACCCACCACCCAAATACCACCCACCACCCACATACCCACCACCCACATACCACCCACCCACATACCACCCACCACCCACATACCACCCACCATCACACCACCCACATACCACGTACAACACTTCACCCACCACCCACCATCACACACCACCCACATACCACGTAAAACACATCACCCACCACCCACCATGAAACCACCCACCACCCACATACTCACCACCCACATACCACGTACAACACATCACCCACCACCAACCATCACACACAACTCACCACCCACCATGACACACCACCCACCACCCACATACCACGTACAACACATCACCCACCACCCACCATCACACACCATCCACCACCCACCATTACTTACACACCACCCACCATGAAACACCACCCACCATCACACCACCCACCATCACACCACCCACCACCCACATACCCACCACCCACATACCACCCACCATTACTCCCACACCACCCACCATGAAACACCACCCACCATCACACACAACTCACCACCCACATACCACGTACAACACTTCACCCACCACCCACCATCACACACCACCCACATACCACATACAACATATCACCAACCACCCACCATGACACCACCCACCATCACACCAGCCACCACCCACATACCACCCACCATGACACATCACCCACCACCCACATACCACGTACCACACATCAGCCACCACCCACCATCACACACCACCCACTATCACACCACCCACCATCACACCAGCCACCACCCACATACCCACCACCCACATACCCACCACCCGCATACCAACCCACATACCACCCACCACCCACATACCACCCACCATCACACCACCCACCACCAACCACCCACATACCACGTACAACACATCACCCACCACCCACCACCCACCATTACTTACACACCACCCACCATCACACCACCCACCATCACACCACCCACCACCCACATACCCACCACCCACATACCACCCACCATTACTTCCACACCACCCACCATGACACACCACCCACCACCCACCACCCACCACCCACATACCACGTACAACACATCACCCACCACCCACCATCACACACCACCCACCATCACACCACCCACCATCACACCAGCCACAACCCACATACCCACCACCCACCACCCACATACCACCCACCATGACACATCACCCACCACCCACATACCACGTACCACACATAACCCACCACCTCATACCAAATCACCCACCGCCACATATCAAACCTACACCATCCTGCCACACATCACCCACCATTACACCACCCACCATCACACCACCCACCACCCACATACCCACCACCCACATACCACCCACCACCCACATACCACCCACCATGACACACCACCCACCATCACACACAACTCACCACCCACCATGACACACCACCCACCACCCACATACCCCGTACCACACATAACCCACCACCTCATACCAAATCACCCACCGCCACATATCAAACCTACACACCACCTTACCACACATCAGCCACCATCACACCACCCACCACCCACATACCCACCACCCACATACCACCGACCATTACTTACACACCACCCACCATGACACACCACCCACCATCACACCACCCACCACCCACATACCCACCACCCACATACCCACCACCCACATACCACCCACCACCCACATACCCACCACGCACATACCACCCACCACCCACATACCACCCACCATCACACCACCCACCACATACCACCAATCTTCACACCACCCACCACCCACATACCACGTACAACACATCACCCACCACCCACCATCACACACCACCCGCCACCCACTATAACTTACACACCACCTACCATCACACCACCCACCATCACACCACCCACCACCCACATACCCACCACCCACATACCCACCACCCACATACCACCCACCATTACTTCCACACCACCCACCATCACACACAACTCACCACCCACATACCACGTACAACACATTACCCACCACCCACCATCACACACCACCGTCATACCACGTACAACACATCACCCACCACCCACCACCCACATACCCACCACCCACATACCACGTACAACACATCACCCACCACCCACCATCACACACCACCCACCATCCTACCACCCACCATCACACAAGCCACCACCCACATACACACCAGCCACATACCACCCACCACCCACATACCACCCACCATGACACATCACCCACCACCCACATACCACGTACCACACATCACCCACCACCCACCATCACACACCACCCACCATCACACCAGCCACCACCCACATACCCACCACCCACATACCACCCACCATGACACATCACCCACCACCCACATACCACGTACCACACATCACCCAACACCCACCATCACACACCACCCACTTTCACACCACCCACCATCACACCAGCCACCAACCACATACCCACCAGCCACATACCCACCACCCGCATACCAACCCACATACCACCCACCACCCACATACCACCCACCATCACACCACCCAGCACCAACCACCCACATACCACGTACAACACATCACCCACCACCCACCACCCACCATTACTTTTACACCACCCACCATCACACCACCCACCACCCACATACCCACCACCCACATACCCACCACCCACATACCACCCACCATTACTTCCACACCACCCACCATCACACACAACTCACCACCCACATACCACGTACAACACATTACCCACCACCCACCATCACACACCACCGTCATACCACGTACAACACATCACCCACCACCCACCACCCACATACCACGTACAACACATCACCCACCACCCACCATCACAAACCACCCACCATCCTACCACCCACCATCACACAAGCCACCACCCACATACACACCAGCCACATACCACCCACCACCCACATACCACCCACCATGACACATCACCCACCACCCACATACCACGTACCACACATCACCCACCACCCACCATCACACACCACCCACCATCACACACCACCCACCATCACACCAGCCACCACCCACATACCCACCACCCACATACCACCCACCATGACACATCACCCACCACCCACATACCACGTACCACACATCACCCAACACCCACCATCACACACCACCCACTATCACACCACCCACCATCACACCAGCCACCAACCACATACCCACCAGCCACATACCCACCACCCGCATACCAACCCACATACCACCCACCACCCACATACCACCCACCATCACACCACCCACCACCAACCACCCACATACCACGTACAACACATCACCCACCACCCACCACCCACCATTACTTTTACACCACCCACCATCACACCACCCACCATCACACCACCAACCACCCACATACCCACCACCCACATACCACCCACCATTATTTCCACACCCCCCACCATGACACACCACCCACCACCCACCACCCACATACCACGTACAACACATCACCCACCATCCACCATCACACACCACCTACCATCCTACCACCCACCATCACACCAGCCACCACCCACATACACACCACCCACATACCACCCACCACCCACATACCACCCACCATGACACATTACCCACCACCCACATACCACGTACCACACATCACCCACCACCCACCATCACACACCACCCACCATCACACCAGCCACCACCCACATACCCACCACCCACATACCACCCACCATGACACATTACCCACCACCCACATACCACGTACCACACATCACCCAACACCCACCATCACACACCACCCACCATCACACACCACCCACCATCACACACCACCCACCATTACACCACCCACCACCCACCACCCACATACCTACCACCGACATACCCACCACCCACATACCACCCACCACCCACATACCCACCACCCACATACCACCCACTCACATACCACCCACCACCAGAATACCACCCACCATCACACCACCCACCACCCACCACCCACATACCACGTACAACACTTCACCCACCACCCACCATCACACACCACCCACCATCGCACCACCCACATACCCACATACCCACCACCCACATACCCACCACCCACATACCACCCACCCACATACCACCCACCACCCACATACCACCCACCATCACACCACCCACCACCCACCACCCACATACCACGCACAACACTTCACCCACCACCCACCATCACACACCACCCACATACCACGTAAAACACATCACCCACCACCCACCATGAAACCACCCACCACCCACATACCCACCACCCACATACCACGTACAACACATCACCCACCACCCACCATCACACACAACTCACCACCCACCATGACACACCACCCACCACCCACATACCACGTACAACACATCACCCACCACCCACCATCACACACCACCCACCACCCACCATTACTTACACACCACCCACCATGACACACCACCCACCATCACACCACCCACCATCACACCACCCACCACCCACATACCCACCACCCACATACCACCCACCATTACTTCCACACCACCCACCATCACACACAACTCACCACCCACATAACACGTACAACACTTCACCCACCACCCACCATCACACACCACCCACATACCACATACAACATATCACCAACCACCCACCATGACACCACCCACCATCACACCAGCCACCACCCACATACCCACCACCCACATACCACCCACCACCCACATACCACCCACCATGACACATCACCCACCACCCACATACCACGTACCACACATCAGCCACCACCCACCATCACACACCACCCATTATCACACCACCCACCATCACACCAGCCACCACCCACATACCCACCACCCACATACCCACCACCCGCATACCAACCCACATACCACCCACCACCCACATACCACCCACCATCACACCACCCACCACCAACCACCCACATACCACGTACAACACATCACCCACCACCCACCACCCACCATTACTTACACACCACCCACCATCACACCACCCACCATCACACCACCCACCACCCACATACCCACCACCCACATACCACCCACCATTACTTCCACACCACCCACCATGACACACCACCCACCACCCACCACCCACCACCCACATACCACGTACAACACATCACCCACCACCCACCATCACACACCACCCACCATCACACCACCCACCATCACACCAGCCACCACCCACATACCCACCACCCACCACCCACATACCACCCACCATGACACATCACCCACCACCCACATACCACGTACCACACATAACCCACCACCTCATACCAAATCACCCACCGCCACATATCAAACCTACACCATCCTGCCACACATCACCCACCATTACACCACCCACCATCACACCACCCACCACCCACATACCCACCACCCACATACCACCCACCACCCACATACCACCCACCATGACACACCACCCACCATCACACACAACTCACCACCCACCATGACACACCACCCACCACCCACATACCCCGTACCACACATAACCCACCACCTCATACCAAATCACCCACCGCCACATATCAAACCTACACACCACCCTACCACACATCAGCCACCATCACACCACCCACCACCCACATACCCACCACCCACATACCACCCACCCACATACCACCCACCACCCACATACCACCCACCATCACACCACCCACCACCCACCACCCACATACCACCCATCTTCACAACACCCACCACCCACCACCCACATACCACGTACAACACATCACCCACCACCCACCATCACACACCACCCACCACCCACTATAACTTACACACCACCTACCATCACACCACCCACCATCACACCACCCACCACCCACATACCCACCACCCACATACCCACCACCCACATACCACCCACCATTACTTCCACACCACCCACCATCACACACAACTCACCACCCACATACCACGTACAACACATCACCCACCACCCACCATCACACACCACCCACATACCACGTACAACACATCACCCACCACCCACCACCCACATACCCACCACCCACATACCACGTACAACACATCACCCACCACCCACCATCACACACCACACACCATCCTACCACCCACCATCACACCAGCCACCACCCACATACACACCAGCCACATACCACCCACCACCCACATACCACCCACCATGACACATCACCGACCACCCACATACCACGTACCACACATCACCCACCACCCACCATCACACACCACCCACCATCACACCAGCCACCATCCACATACCCACCACCCACATACCACCCACCATGACACATCACCCACCACCCACATACCACGTACCACACATCACCCAACACCCACCATCACACACCACCCACCATCACACCACCCACCATCACACCAGCCACCACCCACATACCCACCACCCACATACCACGTACAACACATACCCACCACCCACCATCACACACCACCCACCATCACACCAGCCACCACCCACATACCCACCACCCACATACCACCCACCATGACACATCACCCACCACCCACATACCACGTACCACACATCACCCAACACCCACCATCACACACCACAAACCATCACACCTGCCACCACCCACATACCCACCACCCACATACCACGTACAACACATCACCCACCACCCACCATCACACACCACCCACCATCACACCACCCACCACCCACATACCACGTACCACACATAACCCACCACCTCATACCAAATCACCCACCGCCACATATCAAACCTACACACCATCCTGCCACACATCACCCACCATCACACCACCCACATACCACCCACCACCCACATACCACCCACCATTACTTCCACACCACCCACCATGACACACCACCCACCACCCACCATTACTTACACACCACCCACCATCACACCACCCACCACCCACATACCCACCACCCACATACCCACCACCCACATACCACCCACCATTACTTACACACCACCCACCATGACACACCACCCACCATCACACCACCCACCACCCACATACCCACCACCCACATACCACGTACAACACATCACCCACCACCCACCACCCACATACCCACCACCCACATACCACGTACAACACATCATTCACCACCCACCATCACACACCACCCACCATCCTACCACCCACCATCACACCAGCCACATACCACCCACCACCCACATACCACCCACCATGACTTATCACCCACCACCCACATACCACGTACCACACATCACCCACCACCCACCATCACACACCACCCACCATCACACCAGCCACCACCCACATACCCACAACCCACATACCACCCACCATTACTTCCACACCACCCACCATGACACACCACCCACCATCAGACACAACTCACCACCCACATACCACGTACATCAAATCACCCACCAACCACATACCACGTATAACACATCACCCACCATCCACCATTACTTACACACCACCCACCATGACATCACCCACCATCACACACAACTCACCACCCACCATGACACACCACCCACCACCCACATACCACGTACCACACATCACCCACCACCCACATACCACCCACCACCCACTCACCACCTCATACCACCATTAACTTACACACCACCCACCACCCACACACCACCCACATACCCACCACCCACATACCACCCACCATTACTTCCACACCACCCACCATGACACACCACCCACCATCACACCACCCACCATCACACCAGCCACCACCCACATACCCACCACCCACATACCACCCACCACCCACATACCACCCACCACCCACTCACCCACTCATACCACCATTAACTTACACACCACCCACCACCCACACATCACCCACCATCACACCACCCACCACCCACCATGACACACCACCCACATACCACCCACCACCTACATACCACCCACCATTTCTTCCACACCACCCACCATCACACACCACCCACCATCACACACCACCCACCACCCACCATTACTTACACACCACCCACCATCACACCACCCACCATCACACCACCCACCACCCACATACCCACCACCCACATACCACCCACATACCACCCACCATTACTTACACACAAACCACCATGACACACCACCCACCATCACACCACCCACCACCCACATACCCACCACCCACATACCCACCACCCACATACCACCCACCACCCACATACCACCCACCATGACACATCACCCACCACCCACATAACACGTACCACACATCACCCACCACCCACCATCACACACCACCCACCATCACACCAGCCACCACCCACATACCCACCACCCACATACCACCCACCATGACACATCACCCACCACCCACATACCACGTACCACACATCACCCAACACCCACCATCACACACCACCCACCATCACACACCACCCACCATCACACACCACCCACCATTACACCACCCACCACCCACCACCCACATACCCACCACCGACATACCCACCACCCACATACCACCCACCACCCACATACCCATCACCCACATACCACCCACTCACATACCACCCACCACCAGAATACCACCCACCATCACACCACCCACCACCCACCACCCACATACCACGTACAACACTTCACCCACCACCCACCATCACACACCACCCACCATCACACCACCCACATACCCACATACCCACCACCCACATACCACCCACCACCCACATACCCACCACCCACATACCACCCACCCACATACCACCCACCACCCACATACCACCCACCATCACACCACCCACCACCCACCACCCACATACCACGTACAACACTTCACCCACCACCCACCATCACACACCACCCACATACCACATACAACATATCACCAACCACCCACCATGACACCACCCACCATCACACCAGCCACCACCCACATACCCACCACCCACATACCACCCACCACCCACATACCACCCACCATGACACATCACCCACCACCCACATACCACGTACCACACATCAGCCACCACCCACCATCACACCACCCACATACCCACATACCCACCACCCACATACCACCCACCACCCACATACCCACCACCCACATACCACCCACCCACATACCACCCACCACCCACATACCACCCACCATCACACCACCCACCACCCACCACCCACATACCACGTACAACACTTCACCCACCACCCACCATCACACACCACCCACATACCACATACAACATATCACCAACCACCCACCATGACACCACCCACCATCACACCAGCCACCACCCACATACCCACCACCCACATACCACCCACCACCCACATACCACCCACCATGACACATCACCCACCACCCACATACCACGTACCACACATCAGCCACCACCCACCATCACACACCACCCACTATCACACCACCCACCATCACACCACCCACCACCCACATACCCACCACCCACATACCACCCACCATTACTTCCACACCACCCACCATGACACACCACCCACCACCCACCACCCACATACCACGTACAACACATCACCCACCACCCACCATCACACACCACCCACCATCACACCACCCACCATCACACCAGCCACCACCCACATACCCACCACCCACCACCCACATACCACCCACCATGACACATCACCCACCACCCACATACCACGTACCACACATAACCCACCACCTCATACCAAATCACCCACCGCCACATATCAAACCTACACCATCCTGCCACACATCACCCACCATTACACCACCCACCATCACACCACCCACCACCCACATACCCACCACCCACATACCACCCACCACCCACATACCACCCACCATGACACACCACCCACCATCACACACAACTCACCACCCACCATGACACACCACCCACCACCCACATACCCCTTACCACACATAACCCACCACCTCATACCAAATCACCCACCGCCACATATCAAACCTACACACCACCCTACCACACATCAGCCACCATCACACCACCCACCACCCACATACCACGTACCACACATCACCCACCACCCACATACCACGTACCACACATAACCCACCACCTCATACCAAATCACCCACCACCCACATACCACCCACCATTACTTCCACACCACCCACCATCACACACCACCCACCACCCGACATTACTTACACACCACCCACCATCACACCACCCACCACCCACATACCCACCACCCACATACCACCCACCATTACTTACACACCACCCACCATGACACACCACCCACCACCCACATACCCACCACCCACATACCCACCACCCACATACCCACCACCCACATACCACCCACCATCACACCACCCACCACCAACCACCCACATACCACGTACAACACATCACCCACCACCCACCACCCACCATTACTTACACACCACCCACCATCACACCACCCACCATCACACCACCCACCACCCACATACCCACCACCCACATACCACCCACCATTACTTCCACACCACCCACCATGACACACCACCCACCACCCACCACCCACATACCACGTACAACACATCACCCACCACCCACCATCACACACCACCCAACATCACACCAGCCACCACCCACATACCCACCACCCACATACCACCCACCACCTACATACCACCCACCATGACACATCACCCACCACCCACATACCACGTACCACACATAACCCACCACCTCATACCAAATCACCCACCGCCACATATCAAACCTACACCATCCTGCCTCACATCACCCACCATTACACCACCCACCATCACACCACCCACCACCCACATACCCACCACCCACATACCACCCATCACCCACATACCACCCACCATTACTTCCACACCACCCACCATGACACCACCCACCATCACACACAACTCACCACCCACCATGACACACCACCCACCACCCACATACCACGTACCACACATCACCCACCACCCACATACCACCCACCATCACACCACCCAGCACCCACATACCCACCACCCACATACCACCCACCATTACTTCCACACCACCAACCATGACACCACCCACCATCACACACAACTCACCACCCACCACCCACATACCCACCACCCACATACCCACCACCCACACACCACCCACCATGACACACCACCCACCACCCACATACCACGTACCACACATCACCCACCACCCACATTACACCCACCATCACACCACCCACCACCCACATACACACCACCAACATACCACCCATCACCCACATACCACCCACCATTACTTCCACACCACCCACCATGACACCACCCACCATCACACACAACTCACCACCCACACACCACCCACCATGACACCACCCACCATCACACCACCCACCACCCACATACCCACCACCCACATACCCACCACCCACATACAACCCATCACCCACATACCACCCATCACCCACATACCACCCACCATTACTTCCATACCACCCACCATGACACCACCCACCATCACACACCACCCACCATCGCACCACCCACATACCCACATACCCACCACCCACATACCCACCACCCACATACCACCCACCCACATACCACCCACCACCCACATACCACCCACCATCACACCACCCACCACCCACCACCCACATACCACGTACAACACTTCACCCACCACCCACCATCACACACCACCCACATACCACCCACCATCACACCACCCAGCACCCACATACCCACCACCCACATACCACCCACCATTACTTCCACACCACCCACCATGACACCACCCACCATCACACACAACTCACCACCCACCACCCACATACCCACCACCCACATACCCACCACCCACATACCCACCACCCACATACCCACCACCCACATACCACCTACCACCCACATACCACCCACCATTACTTCCACACCACCCACCATGACACCACCCACCACCCACATACCACGTACCACACATCACCCACCAACCACATACCACCCACCATCACACCACCCACCATCACACCACCCACCATCACACACAACTCACCACCCACACACCACCCACCATGACACCACCCACCATCACACCACCCACGACCCACACACCCACCACCCACATACCCACCTTCCACATACCACCCACCACCCACATACCACCCACCATTACTTCCACACCACCCACCATGACACACCACCCACTATCACACACAACTCACCACCCACACATCACCCACCACCCACATACCACGTACCACACATCACCCACCACCCACATACCACCCACCATCACACCACCCAGCACCCACATACCTACCACCCACATACCCACCACCCACATACCACCCACCATTACTTCTACACCACCCACCATGACACACCACCCACCACCCACATACCACGTACCACACATCACCCACCACCCACATACCACCTACCATCACACCACCCACCACCCACATACCACCCACCATCACACACAACTCACCACCCACACATCACCCACCACCCACATACCACGTACCACACATCACCCACCACCCACATACAACCCACCATCACACCACCCAGCACCCACATACCCACCACCCACATACCACCCACCATTACTTCCACACCACCCACCATGACACACCACCCACCACCCACATACCACGTACCACACATCACCCACCACCCACATACCACCCACTACCCACATACCACCCACCATCACACCACCCACCACCCACTTACCCACCACCCACATACCGACCACCCACATACCACCCATCACCCACATACCACCCACCATTACTTCCACACCACCCAACATGACACCACCCACCATCACACACAACTCCCCACCCACCATGACACACCACCCACCACCCACATACCACGTACCACACATCACCCACCACCCACATACCACCCACCATCACACCACCCAGCACCCACATACCCACCACCCACATACCACCCACCATTACTTCCACACCACCCACCATGACACCACCCACCATCACACATAACTCACCACCCACCACCCACATACCCACCACCCACATACCCACCACCCACACACCACCCACCATGACACACCACCACCACCCACATACCACGTACCACACATCACCCACCACACACATACCACCCACCATCACACCACCCACCACCCACATACCAACACCCACATACCACCCATCACCCACATACCACCAACCATTACTTCCACACCACCCACCATGACACCACCCACCATCACACACAACTCACCACCCACACACCACCCACCATGACACCACCCACCATCACACCACCCACCACCCATATACCCACCACCCACATACCCACCACCCACATACCACCCACCACCCACATACCACCCACCATTACTTCCACACCACACACCATCACACACAACTCACCACCCACACATCACCCACCACCCACATACCACGTACCACACATCACCCACCACCCACATACCACCCACCATCACACCACCCAGCACCCACATACCCACCACCCACATACCCACCACCCACCATCACACCACCCAGCACCCACATACCCACCACCCACATACCCACCACCCACATACCACCTACCACCCACATACCACGTACCACACATCACCCACCACCCACATACCACCCACCATCACACCACCCACCATCACACACAACTCACCACCCACACACCACCCACCTTGACACCACCCACCATCACACCACCCACCACCCACATACCCACCACCCACATACCAACCTTCCACATACCACCCACCACCCACATACCACCCACCATTACTTCCACACCACCCACCATGACACACCACCCACCATCACACACAACTCACAACCCACACATCACCCACCACCCACATACCACGTACCACACATCACCCACCACCCACATACCACCCACCATCACACCACCGAGCACCCACATACCTACCACCCACATACCCACCACCCACATACCACCCACCATTACTTCCACACCACCCACCATGACACACCACCCACCACCCACATACCACGTACCACACATCACCCACCACCCACATACCACCCAACATCACACCACCCAACACCCACATACCACCCACCATCACACACAACTCACCACCCACACATCACCCACCACCCACATACCACGTACCACACATCACCCACCACCCACATACCACCCACCATCACACCACCCAGCACCCACATACCCACCACCCACATACCCACCACCCACATACCACCCACCATTACTTCCACACCACCCACCATGACACACCACCCACCACCCACATACCACGTACCACACATCACCCACCACCCACATACCATCCACCATCACACCACCCACCACCCACATACCCACCACCCACATACCCACCACCCACATACCCACCACCCACATACCACCCACCATTACTTCCACACCACCCACCATGACACCACCCACCATCACACACAACTCACCACCCACACACCACCCACCATGACACCACCCACCATCACACCACCCACAACCCACATACCCACCACCCACATACCACCCACCACCCACACACCACCCACCACCCACATACCACCCACCATCACACCACCCACCATCCACATACCAACCACCCACATACCCACCACCCACATACCACCCATCACCCACATACCACCCACCACCCACATACCACCCACCATTACTTCCACACCACCCACCATGACACCACCCACCATCATACACAACTCACCACCCACCATGACACACCACCCACCACCCACATACCACGTACCACACATAACCCACCACCTCATACCAAATCACCCACCGCCACATATCAAACCTACACACCACCCTGCCACACATCACCCACCATCACACACAACTCAGCACCCACCATGACACACCACCCACCACCCACATACCACCCACCACCCACATACCACCCACCAACCACATACCACCCACCATCACACCACCCACCACCCACATACCCACCACCCACATACCCACCACCCACATACCACCCACCACCCACATACCACCCACCATTACTTCCACACCACCCACCATGACACACCACCCACCACCCACATACCACGTACCACACATCACCCACCACCCACATACCATTCACCATCACACCACCCACCACCCACATACCACCCACCATCACACACAACTCACCACCCACACATCACCCACCACCCACATACCACGTACCACACATCACCCACCACCCACATACCCTTCACCCAGATACCCACCACCCACATACCACCCACCACCCACATACCACCCACCATTACTTCCACACCACCCACCATGACACATCACCCACCATCACACACAACTCACCACCCACACATCACCCACCACCTACATACCACGTACCACACAACACCCACCACCCACATACCACGTACCACACATCACCCACCACCCACATACCCTTCACCCAGATACCCACCACCCACATACCACCCACCACCCACATACCACCCACCATTACTTCCACACCACCCACCATGACACATCACCCACCATCACACACAACTCACCACCCACACATCACCCACCACCCACATACCACGTACCACACATCACCCACCTCCCACATACCACCCACCATCACACCACCCACCACCCACATACCCACCACCCACATACCCACCACCCACACATAACCCAGCACCTCATACCAAATCACCCACCGCCACATATCAAACCTACACACCACCCTGCCACACATCACCCACCATCACACACAACTCACCACCCACCATGACACACCACCCACCACCCACATACCACGTACCACACATCACCCACCACCCACATACCACCCACCATCACACCACCCAGCACCCACATCACCCACCACCCACATACCACCCACCATTACTTCCACACCACCCACCATGACACACCACCCACCATCACACACAACTCACCACCCACACATCACCCACCACCCACATACCACGTACCACACATCACGCACCACCCACATACCACCCACCATCACACCACCCAGCACCCACATACCTATCACCCACATACCCACCACCCACATACCACCCACCATTACTTCCACACCACCCACCATGACACACCACCCACCACCCACATACCACGTACCACACATCACCCACCACCCACATACCACCAACCATCACACCACCCAGCACCCACATACCCACCACCCACATACCACCCACCATTACTTCCACACCACCCACCATGACACCACCCACCATCACACACAACTCACCACCCACACACCACCCACCATGACACCACCCACCATCACACCACCCACCACCCACATACCAACCACCCACATACCACCCACCACCCACATACCACCCACCACCCACATACCACCCACCATCACACCACCCACAACCCACATACCCACCACCCACATACCCACCACCCACATACCACCCATCACCCACATACCACCCACCATTACTTCCACACCACCCACCATGACACCACCCACCATCACACACAACTCACCACCCACTATGACACACCACCCACCACCCACATACCACGTACCACACATAACCCTCCACCCACATACCCACCACCCACATACCCACCACCCAGATACCACCCATCACCCACATACCACCCACCATTACTTCCACACCACCCACCATGACACAACCCACCATCACACACAACTCACCACCCACCATGACACACCACCCACCACCCACATACCACGTACCACACAACCCACCACCTCATACCAAATCACCCACCGCCACATATCAAACCTACACACCACCTTGCCACACATCACCCACCATCACATACAACTCACCACCCACATACCCACCACCCAGATACCACCCATCACCCACATACCACCCACCATTACTTCCACACCACCCACCATGACACAACCCACCATCACACACAACTCACCACCCACCATGACACACCACCCACCACCCACATACCACGTACCACACATAACCCACCACCTCATACCAAATCACCCACCGCCACATATCAAACCTACACACCACCCTGCCACACATCACCCACCACCCACATACCACGTACCACACATCACCCACCACCCACATACCACCCACCATCACACCACCCAGCACCCACATACCCACCACCCACATACCCACCACCCACATACCACCCACCACCTACATACCACCCACCATTACTTCCACACCACCCACCATGACACCACCCACCATCACACACAACTCACCACCCACCATGACACACCACCCACCACCCACATACCACGTACCACACATAACCCTCCACCCATATACCACCCACCATCACACCACCCAGCACCCACATACCCACCACCCACATACCACCCGCCACCCACATACCACCCACCATTACTTCCACACCACCCACCATGACACCACCCACCATCACACACAACTCACCACCCACACACCACCCACCATGACACCACCCACCATCACACCACCCACCACCCACATACCCACCACCCACATACCACCCACCACCCACATACAACCCACCATTACTTCCACACCACCCACCATGACACACCACCCACCATCACACACAACTCACCACCCACACATCACCCACCTCCCACATACCACGTACCACACATCACCCACCATCCACATACCACCCACCATCACACCACCCAGCACCCACATACCTACCACCCACATACCCACCACCCACATACCACCCACCATTACTTCCACACCACCCACCACCCACATACCCACGACCCACATACCCACCACCCACATACCCACCACCCACATACCACCCACCATTACTTCCACACCACCCACCATGACACCACCCACCATCACACACAACTCACCACCCACCATGACACACCACCCACCACCCACATACCACGTACCACACATAACCCACCACCTCATACCAAATCACCCACCGCCACATATCAAACCTAAACACCACCCTGCCACACATCACCCACCATCACATACAACTCACCACCCACCATGACACACCACCCACCACCCACATACCACGTACCACACATCACCCACCACCCACATACCACCCACCATCACACCACCCAGCACCCACATACCCACCACCCACATACCCACCACCCACCATGACACACCACCCACCACCCACATACCACGTACCACACATAACCCACCACCTCATACCAAATCACCCACAGCCACATATCAAACCTACACACCACCCTGCCACACATCACCCACCATCACATACAACTCACCACCCTCCATGACACACCACCCACCACCCACATACCAAGTACCACACATCACCCACCACCCATATACCACCCACCATCACACCACCCAGCACCCACATACCCACCACCCACATACCCACCACCCACATACCACCCACCACCCACATACCACCCACCATTACTTCCACACCACCCACCATGACACCACCCACCATCACACACAACTCACCACCCACCATGACACACCACCCACCACCCACATACCACGTACCACACATAACCCACCACCTCATACCAAATCACCCACCGCCACATATCCAACCTACACACCACCCTGCCACACATCACCCACCATCACACACAACTCACCACCCACCATGACACACCACCCACCACCCACATACCACGTACCACACATCACCCACAACCCCCATACCACCAACCATCACACCACCCAGCACCCACATACCCACCACCCACATACCACCCACCATTACTTCCACACCACCCATCATGACACCACCCACCATCACACACAACTCACCACCCACACACCACCCACCATGACACCACCCACCATCACACCACCCACCACCCACATACCCACCAACCACATACCACCCACCACCCACATACCACCCACCACCCACACACCACCCACCATCACACCACCCACCACCCACATACCCACCACCCACATACCCACCACCCACATACCACCCATCACCCACATATCACCTATCATTACTTCCACACCACCCACCATGACACCACCCACCATCACACACAAATCACCACCCACTATGACACACCACCCACCACCCACATACCACGTACCACACATAACCCACCACCCACATACCCACCACCCACATACCCACCAACCACATACCACCCATCACCCACATACCACCCACCATTACTTCCACACCACCCACCATGACACCACCCACCATCACACACAACTCACCACCCACCATGACACACCACCCACCACCCACATACCACGTACCACACATAACCCACTACCTCATACCAAATCACCCACCGCCACATATCAAACCTACACACCACCCTGCCACACATCACCCACCATCACACACAACTCACCACCCACCATGACACCACCCACCACCCACATACCACGTACCACACATCACCCACCACCCACATACCAGCCACCATCACACCACCCACCATCACACCACCCACCATCACACACAACTCACCACCCACACACCACCCACCATGACACCACCCACCATCACACCACCCACCACCCACATACCCACCACCCACATACCCACAACCCACATACCACCCACCACCCACATACCACCCACCATTACTTCCACACCACCCACCATGACACACCACCCACCATCACACACAACTCACCACCCACACATCACCCACCACCCACATACCACGTACCACACATCACCCACCACCCACATACCACCCACCATCACACCACCCAGCACCCACATACCTACCACCCACATACCCACCACCCACATACCACCCACCATTACTTCCACACCACCCACCATGACACACCACCCACCACCCACATACCTCGTACCACAAATCACCCACCGACCACAAACCACCCACCATCACACCACCCACCACCCACATACCACCCATCATCACACACAACTCACCACCCACACATCACCCACAACCCACATACCACCCACCATCACACCACCCAGCACCCACATACCCACCACCCACATACCACCCTCCATTACATCCACACCATCCACCATGACACACCACCCACCACCGACATACCACGTACCACACATCACCCACCACCCACATACCACCCAACATCACACCACCCACCACCCACATACCCACCACCCACATACCCACCACCCACATACCACCCATCACCCACACACCACCCACCATTACTTCCACACCACCCACCATGACACCACCCACCATCACACACAACTCACCACCCACACACCACCCACCATGACACCACCCACCATCACACCACCCACCAACCACATACCCACCACCCACATACCACCCACCACCCACATACCACCCACCACCCACATACCACCCACCATCACACCACCCACCACCCACATACCCACCACCCACATACCCACCACCCACATACCACCCATCACCCACATACCACCCACCATTACTTCCACACCACCCACCATGACACCACCCACCATCACACACAACTCACCACCCACCATGACACACCACCCATCACCCACATACCACGTACCACACATAACCCACCACCTCATACCAAATCACCCACCGCCACATATCAAACCTACACACCACCCTGCCACACATCACCCACCATCACACACAACTCACCACCCACCATGACACACCACCCACCACCCACATACCACGTACCACACATCACCCACCACCCACATACCACCAACCATCACACCACCCAGCACCCACATACCCACCACCCACATACCACCCACCATTACTTCCACACCACCCACCATGACACCACCCACCATCACACACAACTCACCACCCACACATCACCCACCACCCACATACCACGTACCACACATCACCCACCACCCACATACCACCCACCATCACACCACCCAGCACCCACATACCTACCACCCACATACCCACCACCCACATACCACCCACCATTACTTCCACACCACCCACCATGACACACCACCCACCACCCACATACCACGTACCACACATCACCCACCACCCACATACCAACAACCATCACACCACCCAGCACCCACATACCCACCACCCACATACCACCCACCATTACTTCCACACCACCCACCATGACACCACCCACCATCACACACAACTCACCACCCACACACCACCCACCATGACACCACCCACCATCACACCACCCACCACCCACATACCAACCACCCACATACCACCCACCAACCACATACCACCCACCATCACACCACCCACAACCCACATACCCACCACCCACATACCCACCACCCACATACCACCCATCACCCACATACCACCCACCATTACTTCCACACCACCCACCATGACACCACCCACCATCACACACAACTCACCACCCACTATGACACACCACCCACCACCCACATACCACGTACCACACATAACCCACCACCCACATACCCACCACCCACATACCCACCACCCAGATACCACCCATCACCCATATACCACCCACCATTACTTCCACACCACCCACCATGACACAACCCACCATCACACACAACTCACCACCCACCATGACACACCACCCACCACCCACATACCACGTACCACACATAACCCACCACCTCATACCAAATCACCCACCGCCACATATCAAACCTACACACCACCCTGCCACACATCACCCACCATCACATACAACTCACCACCCACATACCCACCACCCAGATACCACCCATCACCCACATACCACCCACCATTACTTCCACACCACCCACCATGACACAACCCACCATCACACACAACTCACCACCCACCATGACACACCACCCACCACCCACATACCACGTACCACACATAACCCACCACCTCATACCAAATCACCCACCGCCACATATCAAACCTACACACCACCCTGCCACACATCACCCACCACCCACATACCACGTACCACACATCACCCACCACCCACATACCACCCACCATCACACCACCCAGCACCCACATACCCACCACCCACATACCCACCACCCACATACCACCCACCACCTACATACCACCCACCATTACTTCCACACCACCCACCATGACACCACCCACCATCACACACAACTCACCACCCACCATGACACACCACCCACCACCCACATACCACGTACCACACATAACCCTCCACCCATATACCACCCACCATCACACCACCCACCACCCACATACCACGTACCACACATCACCCACCACCCACATACCACCAACCATCACACCACCCAGCACCCACATACCCACCACCCACATACCACCCACCATTACTTCCACACCACCCATCATGACTCCACCCACCATCACACACAACTCACCACCCACACACCACCCACCATGACACCACCCACCATCACACCACCCAGCACCCACATACCCACCAACCACATACCACCCACCACCCACATACCACCCACCACCCACACACCACCCACCATCACACCACCCACCACCCACATACCCACCACCCACATACCCACCACCCACATACCACCCATCACCCACATATCACCTACCATTACTTCCACACCACCCACCATGACACCACCCACCATCACACACAAATCACCACCCACTATGACACACCACCCACCACCCACATACCACGTACCACACATAACCCACCACCCACATACCCACCACCCACATACCCACCAACCACATACCACCCATCACCCACATACCACCCACCATTACTTCCACACCACCCACCATGACACCACCCACCATCACACACAACTCACCACCCACCATGACACACCACCCACCACCCACATACCACGTACCACACATAACCCACTACCTCATACCAAATCACCCACCGCCACATATCAAACCTACACACCACCCTGCCACACATCACCCACCATCACACACAACTCACCACCCACCATGACACCACCCACCACCCACATACCACGTACCACACATCACCCACCACCCACATACCAGCCACTATCACACCACCCACCATCACACCACCCACCATCACACACAACTCACCACCCACACACCACCCACCATGACACCACCCACCATCACACCACCCAGCACCCACATACCCACCACCCACATACCACCCTCCATTACATCCACACCATCCACCATGACACACCACCCACCACCGACATACCACGTACCACACATCACCCACCAACCACATACCACCCAACATCACACCACCCACCACCCACATACCCACCACCCTCATACCCACCACCCACATACCACCCATCACCCACACACCACCCACCATTACTTCCACACCACCCACCATGACACCACCCACCATCACACACAACTCACCACCCAAACACCACCCACCATGACACCACCCACCATCACACCACCCACCAACCACATACCCACCACCCACATACCACCCACCACCCACATACCACCCACCACCCACATACCACCCACCATCACACCACCCACCACCCACATACCCACCACCCACATACCCACCACCCACATACCACCCATCACCCACATACCACCCACCATAACTTCCACACCACCCACCATGACACCACCCACCATCACACACAAGTCGCCACCCACCATGACTCACCACCCACCACCCACATACCACGTACCACACATAACCCACCACCTCATACCAAATCACCCACCGCCACATATCAAACCTACACACCACCCTGCCACACATCACCCACCATCACACACAACTCACCACCCACCATGACACACCAACCACCACCCACATACCACGTACCACACATCACCCACCATCCACATACCACCCACCATCACACCACCCAGCACCCACATGACCCACCAGCCACATACCACCCAACATCACACCACCCACCACCCACATACCACCCACCATCACACCACCCACCACCCACATACCACCCATCACCCACATACCACCCTTCATTACTTCCACACCACCCACCATGACACCACCCACCATCACACACAACTCACCACCCACCATGACACACCACCCACCACCCACATTCCACGTACCACACATAACCCACCACCTCATACCAAATCACCCACCGCCACATATCAAACCTACACACCACCCTGCCACACATCACCCACCATCACACACAACTCACCACCCACCATGACACACCACCCACCACCCAAATACCACGTACCACACATCACCCACAACCCACATACCACCCACCATCACACCACCCAGCACCCACATACCCACCATCCACATACCACCCACCATTACTTCCACACCACCCAACATGACACCACACACCATCACACACAACTCACCACCCACACACCACCCACCATGTCACCACCCACCATGTCACCACCCACCATCACACCACCCAGCACCCACACACCCACCACCCACATACCCAACTTCCACATACCACCCACCATCACACCACCCAGCACCCACATGACCCACCAGCCACATACCACCCAACATCACACCACCCACCACCCACATAACACCCACCATCACACCACCCACCACCCACATACCACCCATCACCCACATACCACCCACCATTACTTCCACACCACCCACCATGACACCACCCACCATCACACACAACTCACCACCCACCATGACACACCACCCACCACCCACATTCCACGTACCACACATAACCCACCACCTCATACCAAATCACCCACCGCCACATATCAAACCTACACACCACCCTGCCACACATCACCCACCATCACACACAACTCACCACCCACCATGACACACCACCCACCACCCAAATACCACGTACCACACATCACCCACAACCCACATACCACCCACCATCACACCACCCAGCACCCACATACCCACCATCCACATACCACCCACCATTACTTCCACACCACCCAACATGACACCACCCACCATCACACACAACTCACCACCCACCACCCACATTCCCACCACCCACATACCCACCACCCACATACCCACCACCCACATACCCACCACCCACACACCACCCACCATGACACACCACCCACCACCCACATACCACGTACCACACATCACCCACCACCCACATACCACCCACCATCACACCACCCACCACCCACATACCACCCATCACCCACATACCACCCACCATTACTTCCACACCACCCACCATGACACCACCCACCATCACACACAACTCACCACCCACACACCACCCACCATGTCACCACCCACCATCACACCACCCAGCACCCACACACCCACCACCCACATACCCAACTTCCACATACCACCCACCACCCACATACCACCCACCATTACTTCCACACCACCCACCATGACACACCACCCACCATCACACACAACTCAGCACCCACACATCACCCACCACCCACATACCACGTACCACACATCACCCACCACCCACATACCACCCACCATCACACCACCCAGCACCCACATACCTACCACCCACATACCACCGACCATTACTTCCACACCACCCACCATGACACACCACCCACCACCCACATACCACGTACCACACATCACCCACCACCAACATACCACCCAACATCACACCACCCACCAACCACATACCACCCACCATCACACACAACTCACCACCCACATACCACCCACCATCACACCACCCAGCACCCACATACCCACCACCCACATACCCACCACCCACATACCACCCACCATTACTTCCACACCACCCACCATGACACCACCCACCATCACACACAACTCACCACCCACACACCACCCACCATGACACCACCCACCAACCACATACCCACCACCCACATACCACCCACCACCCACATACCACCCACCATCACACCACCCACCACCCACATACCCACCACCCACATACCACCCATCACCCACATACCACCCACCATAACTTCCACACCACCCACCATGACACCACCCACCATCACACACAACTCGCCACCCACCATGACTCACCACCCACCACCCACATACCACGTACCACACATCACTCACCACCCACATACCACCCACCATCACACCACCCACCACCCACATACCACCCATCAACCACATACCACCCACCATTACTTCCACACCACCCACCATGACACCACCCACCATCACACAAAACTCACCACCCACACACCACCCACCATGACACCACCCACCATCACACCACCCACCACCCACATACCCATCACCCACATACCCACCACCCACACATCACCCACCAACCACATACCACGTACAGCACATCACCCACCACCCACATACCACCCACCATCACACCACCCAGCACCCACATACCCACCACCCACATACCCACCACCCACATACCACCTACCACCCACATACCACCCACCATCACACCACCCAGCACCCACATACCCACCACCCACATACCACCTACCACCCACATTCCACCCACCATTACTTCCACACCACCCACAATGACACCACCCACCACCCACATACCACGTACCACACATCACCCACCACCCACATACCACCCACCATCACACCACCCACCACCCACATACCACCCATCACCCACATACCACCCACCATTACTTCCACACCACCCACCATGACACCACCCACCATCACACACAACTCACCACCCACACACCACCCACCATGTCACCACCCACCATCACACCACCCAGCACCCACACACCCACCACCCACATACCCAACTTCCACATACCACCCACCACCCACATACCACCCACCATTACTTCCACACCACCCACCATGACACACCACCCACCATCACACACAACTCAGCACCCACACATCACCCACCACCCACATACCACGTACCACACATCACCCACCACCCACATACCACCCACCATCACACCACCCAGCACCCACATACCTACCACCCACATACCACCGACCATTACTTCCACATTACCCACCATGACACACCACCCACCACCCACATACCACGTACCACACATCACCCACCACCAACATACCACCCAACATCACACCACCCACCAACCACATACCACCCACCATCACACACAACTCACCACCCACACACACCCACCACCCACATACCACGTACCACACATCACCCACCACCCACATACCACCCACCATCACACCACCCAGCACCCACATACCCACCACCCACATACCCACCACCCACATACCACCCACCATTACTTCCACACCACCCACCATGACACCACCCACCATCACACACAACTCACCACCCACACACCACCCACCATGACACCACCCACCAACCACATACCCACCACCCACATACCACCCACCACCCACATACCACCCACCATCACACCACCCACCACCCACATACCCACCACCCACATACCCACCACCCACATACCACCCATCACCCACATACCACCCACCATAACTTCCACACCACCCACCATGACACCACCCACCATCACACACAACTCGCCACCCACCATGACTCACCACCCACCACCCACATACCACGTACCACACATAACCCACCACCTCATACCAAATCACCCACCGCCACATATCAAACCTACACACCACCCTGCCACACATCACCCACCATCACACACAACTCACCACCCACCATGACACACCACCCACCACCCACATACCACGAACCACACATCACCCACCACCCACATACCACCCACCATCACACCACCCAGCACCCACATCACCCACCACCCACATACCACCCAACATCACACCACCCACCACCCACATACCACCCACCATCACACCACCCACCACCCACATACCACCCATCACCCACATACCACCCACCATTACTTCCACACCACCCACCATGACACCACCCACCATCACACACAACTCACCACCCACCATGACACACCACCCACCACCCACATACCACGTACCACACATAACCCACCACCTCATACCAAATCACCCACCGCCACATATCAAACCTACACACCACCCTGCCACACATCACCCACCATCACACACAACTCACCACCCACCATGACACACCACCCACCACCCAAATACCACGTACCACACATCACCCACAACCCACATACCACCCACCATCACACCACCCAGCACCCACATACCCACCACCCACATACCACCCACCATTACTTCCACACCACCCACCATGACACCACCCACCATCACACACAACTCTCCACCCACCACCCACATACCCACCACCCACATACCCACCACCCACATACCCACCACCCACATACCCACCACCCACACACCACCCACCATGACACACCACCCACCACCCACATACCACGTACCACACATCACTCACCACCCACATACCACCCACCATCACACCACCCACCACCCACATACCACCCATCAACCACATACCACCCACCATTACTTCCACACCACCCACCATGACACCACCCACCATCACACAAAACTCACCACCCACACACCACCCACCATGACACCACCCACCATCACACCACCCACCACCCACATACCCATCACCCACATACCCACCACCCACACATCACCCACCAACCACATACCACGTACAGCACATCACCCACCACCCACATACCACCCACCATCACACCACCCAGCACCCACATACCCACCACCCACATACCCACCACCCACATACCACCTACCACCCACATACCACCCACCATCACACCACCCAGCACCCACATACCCACCACCCACATACCCACCACCCACATACCACCTACCACCCACATTCCACCCACCATTACTTCCACACCACCCACAATGACACCACCCACCACCCACATACCACGTACCACACATCACCCACCACCCACATACCACCCACCATCACACCACCCACCATTACATACAACTCACCACCCACACACCACCCACCATGACACCACCCACCATCACACCACCCACCACCCACATAACTACCACCCACATACCCACCACCCACATACCACCCACCACCCACATACCATCCACCATTACTTCCACACCACCCACCATGACACACCACCCACCATCACACACAACTCAGCACCCACACATCACCCACCACCCACATACCACGTACCACACATCACCCACCACCCACATACCACCCAACATCACACCACCCACCACCCACATACCAACCACCATCACACACAACTCACCACCCACACATCACCCACCACCCACATACCACGTACCACACATCACCCACCACCCACATACCACCCACCATCACACTACCCAGCACCCACATACCCACCACCCACATACCCACTACCCACATACCACCCACCATTACTTCCACACCACCCACCATGACACACCACCCACCACCCACATACCACGTACCACACATCACCCACCACCCACATACCACCCACCATCACACCACCCACCACCCACATACCACCCATCACCCACATACCACCCACCATAACTTCCACACCACCCACCATGACACCACCCACCATCACACACAACTCGCCACCCACCATGACTCACCACCCACCACCCACACCACGTACCACACATAACCCACCACCTCATACCAAATCACCCACCGCCACATATCAAACCTACACACCACCCTGCCACACATCACCCACCATCACACACAACTCACCACCCACCATGACACACCACCCACCACCCAAATACCACGTACCACACATCACCCACCACCCACATACCACCCACCATCACACCACCCAGCACCCACATACCCACCACCCACATACCACCCACCATTACTTCCACACCACCCACCATGACACCACCCACCATCACACACAACTCTCCACCCACCACCCACATACCCACCACCCACATACCCACCACCCACATACCCACCACCCACAAACCCACCACCCACACACCACCCACCATGACACACCACCCACCACCCACATACCACGTACCACACATCACCCACCACCCACATACCACCCACCATCACACCACCCACCACCCACATACCACCCATCACCCACATACCACCCACCATTACTTCCACACCACCCACCATGACACCACCCACCATCACACACAACTCACCACCCACACACCACCCACCATGACACCAACCACCATCACACCACCAACCACCCACATACCCACCACTCACATACCCACAGCCCACTTACCACCCACCACCCACCACCCACATACCACCCACCATCACACCACCCACCACCCACATACCCACAACCCACATACCACCCATCACCCACATACCACCCACCATTACTTCCACACCACCCACCATGACACCACCCACCATCACACACAACTCACCACCCACCATGACACACCACCCACCACCCACATACCACGTACCACACATAACCCACCACCTCATACCAAATCACCCACCGCCACATATCAAACCTACACACCACCCTGCCACACATCACCCACCATCACACACAACTCACCACCCACCATGACACACCACCCACCACCCACATACCACGTACCACACATCACCCACCACCCACATACCACCCACCATCACACCACCCAGCACCCACATACCCACCACCCACATACCACCCACCATTACTTCCACACCACCCACCATGACACCACCCACCATCACACATAACTCACCACCCACCACCCACATACCCACCACCCACACACCACCCACCATGACACACCACCCACCACCCACATACCACGTACCACACATCACCCACCACCCACATACCACCCACCATCACACCACCCACCACCCACATACCCACCACCCACATACCACCCATCACCCACATACCACCCACCATTATTCCACACCACCCACCATGACACCACCCACCATCACACACAACTCACCACCCACACACCACCCACCATGACACCACCCACCATCACACCACCCACCACCCACATACCCTTCACCCACATACCCACCACCCACATACCACCCACCACCCACATACCACCCACCATTACTTCCACACCACCCACCATGACACATCACCCACCATCACACACAACTCACCACCCACACATCACCCAACACCCACATACCACGTACCACACATCACCCACCACCCACATACCACCCACCATCACACCACCCAGCACCCACATACCCACCACCCACATACCCACCACCCACATACCACCTACCACCCACATTCCACCCACCATTACTTCCACACCACCCACCATGACACCACCCACCACCCAAATACCACGTACCACACATCAATCACCACCCACATACCACCCACCATCACACCACCCACCATTACACACAACTCACCACCCACACACCACCCACCATGACACCACCCACCATCACACCACCCACCACCCACATACCCACCACCCACATACCCACCACCCACATACCACCCACCACCCACATACCACCCACCATTACTTCCACACCACCCACCATGACACACCACCCACCATCACACACAACTCAGCACCCACACATCACCCACCACCCACATACCACGTACCACACATCACCCACCACCCACATACCACCCACCATCACACCACCCATCACCCACATACCACCCACCATAACTTCCACACCACCCACCATGACACCCACCATTACTTCCACACCACCCACCATGACACACCACCCACCACCCACATACCACGTACCACACATCACCCACCACCCACACAACTCTCCACCCACCACCCACATACCCACCACCCACATACCCACCACCCACATACCCACCACCCACATACCCACCACCCACATACCCACCACCCACATACCCACCACCCACACACCACCCACCATGACACACCACCCACCACCCACATACCACGTACCACACATCACCCACCACCCACATACCACCCACCATCACACCACCCACCACCCACATACCACCCATCACCCACATACCACCCACCATTACTTCCACACCACCCACCATGACACCACCCACCATCACACACAACTCACCACCCACACACCACCCACCATGACACCAACCACCATCACACCACCAACCACCCACATACCCACCACCCACATACCCACAGCCCACTTACCACCCACCACCCACCACCCACATACCACCCACCATCACACCACCCACCACCCACATACCCACAACCCACATACCACCCATCACCCACATACCACCCACCATTACTTCCACACCACCCACCATGACACCACCCACCATCACACACAACTCACCACCCACCATGACACACCACCCACCACCCACATACCACGTACCACACATAACCCACCACCTCATACCAAATCACCCACCGCCACATATCAAACCTACACACCACCCTGCCACACATCACCCACCATCACACACAACTCACCACCCACCATGACACACCACCCACCACCCACATACCACGTACCACACATCACCCACAACCCACATACCACCCACCATCACACCACCCAGCACCCACATACCCAACACCCACATACCACCCACCATTACTTCCACACCACCCACCATGACACCACCCACCATCACACATAACTCACCACCCACCACCCACATACCCACCACCCACACACCACCCACCATGACACACCACCCACCACCCACATACCACGTACCACACATCACCCACCACCCACATACCACCCACCATCACACCACCCACCACCCACATACCCACCACCCACATACCACCCATCACCCACATACCACCCACCATTATTCCACACCACCCACCATGACACCACCCACCATCACACACAACTCACCACCCACACACCACCCACCATGACACCACCCACCATCACACCACCCACCACCCACATACCCTTCACCCACATACCCACCACCCACATACCACCCACCACCCACATACCACCCACCATTACTTCCACACCACCCACCATGACACATCACCCACCATCACACACAACTCACCACCCACACATCACCCACCACCCACATACCACGTACCACACATCACCCACCACCCACATACCACCCACCATCACACCACCCAGCACCCACATACCCACCACCCACATACCCACCACCCACATACCACCTACCACCCACATTCCACCCACCATTACTTCCACACCACCCACCATGACACCACCCACCACCCAAATACCACGTACCACACATCAATCACCACCCACATACCACCCACCATCACACCACCCACCATTACACACAACTCACCACCCACACACCACCCACCATGACACCACCCACCATCACACCACCCACCACCCACATACCCACCACCCACATACCCACCACCCACATACCACCCACCACCCACATACCACCCACCATTACTTCCACACCACCCACCATGACACACCACCCACCATCACACACAACTCAGCACCCACACATCACCCACCACCCACATACCACGTACCACACATCACCCACCACCCACATACCACCCACCATCACACCACCCAGCACCCACATACCTACCACCCACATACCCACCACCCACATACCACCCACCATTACTTCCACACCACCCACCATGACACACCACCCACCACCCACATACCCACCACCCACATACCCACCACCCACATACCACCCATCACCCACATACCACCCACCATTACTTCCACACCACCCACCATGACACACCACCCATCACCCACATACCACGTACCACACATAACCCACCACCTCATACCAAATCACCCACCGCCACATATCAAACCTACACACCACCCTGCCACACATCACCCACCATCACACACAACTCACCACCCACCATGACACACCACCCACCACCCACATACCACGTACCACACATCACCCACCACCCACATACCACCAACCATCACACCACCCAGCACCCACATACCCACCACCCACATACCACCCACCATTACTTCCACACCACCCACCATGACACCACCCACCATCACACACAACTCACCATCCACCACCCACATACCCACCACCCACATACCCACCACCCAAAAACCCACCACCCACACACCACCCACCATGACACACCACCCACCACCCACATACCACGTACCACACATCACCCACCAGCCACATACCACCCACCATCACACCACCCACCACCCACATACCACCCATCACCAACATACCACCCACCATTACTTCCACACCACCCACCATGACACCAGCCACCATCACACACAACTCACCACCCACACACCACCCACCATGACACCACCCACCATCACACCACCCACCACCCACATACCCACCACCCACATACCACCCACCACCCACATACCACCCACCACCCACATACCACCCACCATCACACCACCCACCACCCACATACCCACCACCCACATACCCACCACCCACATACCACCCATCACCCACATACCACCCACCATTACTTCCACACCACCCACCATGACACCACCCACCATCACACACAACTCACCACCCACACACCACCCACCATGACACCACCCACCATCACACCACCCACCACCCACATACCCACCACCCACATACCCACCACCCACATACCACTCACCACCCACATACCACTCACCACCCACATACCACCCACCATTACTTCCACACCACCCACCATGACACACCACAAACCATCACACACAACTCACCACCCACACATCACCCACCACCCACATACCACGTACCACACATCACCCACCACCCACATACCACCCACCATCCACATACCACCCACCATCACACCACCCAGCACCCACATACCCACCACCCACATACCCACCACCCACATACCACCCACCATTACTTCCACACCACCCACCATGACACACCACCCACCACCCACATACCACGTACCACACATCACCCACCACCCACATACCACCCACCATCACACCACCCACCACCCACATACCCACCACCCACATCCCCACCACCCACATACCACCCATCACCGACATACCACCCACCATTACTTCCACACCACCCACCATGACACCACCCACCATCACACACAACTCACCACCCACACACCACCCACCATGACACCACCCACCATCACACCACCCACCACCCACATACCCACCACCCACATACCACCCACCACCCACATACCACCCACCACCCACATACCACCCACCATCACACCACCCACCAACCACATACCCACCACCCACATACCCACCACCCACATACCACTCACCACCCACATACCACCCACCATTACTTCCACACCACCCACCATGACACACCACACACCATCACACACAACTCACCACCCACACATCACCCACCACCCACATACCACGTACCACACATCACCCACCACCCACATACCACCCACCATCACACCGCCCAGCACCCACATACCCACCACCCACATACCCACCACCCACATACCACCCACCATTACTTCCACACCACCCACCATGACACACCACCCACCACCCACATACCACGTACCACACATCACCCACCACCCACATACCACCCACCATCACACCACCCACCACCCACATACCCACCACCCACATACCCACCACCCACATACCACCCATCACCCACATACCACCCACCATTACTTCCACACCACCCACCATGACACCACCCACCATCACACACAACTCACCACCCACACACCACTTACCATGACACCACCCACCATCACACCACCCACCACCCAATTACCCACCACCCACATACCACCCACCACCCACATACCACCCACCACCCACATACCACCCACCATCACACCACCCACCACCCACATACCCACCACCCACATACCCACCACCCACATACCACTCACCACCCACATACCACCCACCATTACTTCCACACCACCCACCATGACACACCACACACCATCACACACAACTCACCACCCACACATCACCCACCACCCACATACCACGTACCACACACCACCCACCACCCACATACCCACCACCCACATACCCACCACCCACATACCACCCATCACCCACATACCACCCACCATTACTTCCACACCACCCACCATGACACACCACCCATCACCCACATACCACGTACCACACATAACCCACCACCTCATACCAAATCACCCACCGCCACATATCAAACCTACACACCACCCTGCCACACATCACCCACCATCACACACAACTCACCACCCACCATGACACACCACCCACCACCCACATACCACGTACCACACATCACCCACCACCCACATACCACCAACCATCACACCACCCAGCACCCACATACCCACCACCCACATACCACCCACCATTACTTCCACACCACCCACCATGACACCACCCACCATCACACACAACTCACCATCCACCACCCACATACCCACCACCCACATACCCACCACCCAAAAACCCACCACCCACACACCACCCACCATGACACACCACCCACCACCCACATACCACGTACCACACATCACCCACCAGCCACATACCACCCACCATCACACCACCCACCACCCACATACCACCCATCACCAACATACCACCCACCATTACTTCCACACCACCCACCATGACACCAGCCACCATCACACACAACTCACCACCCACACACCACCCACCATGACACCACCCACCATCACACCACCCACCACCCACATACCCACCACCCACATACCACCCACCACCCACATACCACCCACCACCCACATACCACCCACCATCACACCACCCACCACCCACATACCCACCACCCACATACCCACCACCCACATACCACCCATCACCCACATACCACCCACCATTACTTCCACACCACCCACCATGACACCACCCACCATCACACACAACTCACCACCCACACACCACCCACCATGACACCACCCACCATCACACCACCCACCACCCACATACCCACCACCCACATACCCACCACCCACATACCACTCACCACCCACATACCACTCACCACCCACATACCACCCACCATTACTTCCACACCACCCACCATGACACACCACAAACCATCAAACACAACTCACCACCCACACATCACCCACCACCCACATACCACGTACCACACATCACCCACCACCCACATACCACCCACCATCCACATACCACCCACCATCACACCACCCAGCACCCACATACCCACCACCCACATACCCACCACCCACATACCACCCACCATTACTTCCACACCACCCACCATGACACACCACCCACCACCCACATACCACGTACCACACATCACCCACCACCCACATACCACCCACCATCACACCACCCACCACCCACATACCCACCACCCACATACCCACCACCCACATACCACCCATCACCCACATACCACCCACCATTACTTCCACACCACCCACCATGACACCACCCACCATCACACACAACTCACCACCCACACACCACTTACCATGACACCACCCACCATCACACCACCCACCACCCAATTACCCACCACCCACATACCACCCACCACCCACATACCACCCACCACCCACATACCACCCACCATCACACCACCCACCACCCACATACCCACCACCCACATACCCACCACCCACATACCACTCACCACCCACATACCACCCACCATTACTTCCACACCACCCACCATGACACACCACACACCATCACACACAACTCACCACCCACACATCACCCACCACCCACATACCACGTACCACACATCACCCACCACCCACATACCACCCACCATCACACCGCCCAGCACCCACATACCCACCACCCACATACCCACCACCCACATACCACCTACCACCCACATACCACCCACCATTACTTCCACACCACCCACCATGACACCACCCACCACCCACATACCACGTACCACACATCACCCACCACCCACATACCACCCACCATCACACCACCCACCATCACACCACCCACCATCACACCACCCACCATCACAAACAACTCACCACCCACACACCACCCACCATGACACCACCCACCATCACACCACCCAGCACCCACATAGCCACCACCCACATACCACCCACCATTACTTCCACACCACCCACCATGACACCACCCACCATCACACACAACTCACCACCCACCACCCACATACCCACCACCCACATACCCACCACCCACATACCCACCACCCACACACCACCCACCATGACACACCACCCACCACCCACATACCACGTACCACACATCACCCACCACCCACATACCACCCACCATCACACCACCCACCACCCACATACCACCCATCACCCACATACCACCCACCATTACTTCCACACCACCCTGCCACACATCACCCACCATCACACACAACTCACCACCCACACATCACCCACCACCCACATACCACCCACCATCACACCACCCAGCACCCACATACCCACCACCCACATACCACCCACCATAACTTCCACACCACCCACCATGACACCACCCACCATCACACATAACTCACCACCCACCACCCACATACCCTCCACCCACATACCCACCACCCACACACCACCCACCATGACACACCACTACCACCCACATACCACGTACCACACATCACTCACCACCCACATACCACCCACCATTACTTCCACACCACCCACCATGACACACCATACACCATCACACACAACTCACCACCCACACATCACCCACCACCCACATACCACGTACCACACATCACCAACCACCCACATACCACCCACCATCACACCACCCAGCACCCACATACCCACCACCCACATACCCAACACCCACATACCACCTACCACCCACATACCACCCACCATTACTTCCACACCACCCACCATGACACCACCCACCACCCACATACCACGTACCACACATCACCCACCACCCACATACCACCCACCATCACACCACCCACCACCCACATACCTACCACCCACATACCCACCTTCCACATACCACCCACCACCCACATACCACCCACCATTACTTCAACACCACCCACCATGACACACCACCCACCATCACACACAACTCACCACCCACACATCACCCACCACCCACATACCACGTACCACACATCACCCACCACCCACATACCACCCACCATCACACCACCCAGCACCCACATACCTACCATCCACATACCCACCACCCACATACCACGTACCACACATCACCCACCACCCACATACCACCCACCATCACACCACCCACCATCACACCACCCACCATCACAAACAATTCACCACCCACACACTACCCACCATGACACCACCCACCATCACACCACCCACCACCCACATACCTACCACCCACATACCCACCTTCCACATACCACCCACCACCCACATACCACGTACCACACATCACCCACCACCCACATACCACCCACCATCACATCACCCAGCACCCACATACCCACCACCCACATACCACCCACCATAACTTCCACACCACCCACCATGACACCACCCACCATCACACATAACTCACAACCCACCACCCACATACCCACCACCCACATACCCACCACCCACACACCACCCACCATGACACACCACTACCACCCACATACCACGTACCACACATCACTCACCACCCACATACCACCCACCATCACACCACCCACCACCCACATACCCACCACCCACATACCAGCCATCACCCACATACCACCCACCATTACTTCCACACCACCCACCATGACACACCACACACCATCACACACAACTCACCACCCACACATCACCCACCACCCACATACCACGTACCACACATCACCCACCACCCACATACCACCCACCATCACACCACCCAGCACCCACATACCCACCACCCACATATCCACCACCCACATACCACCTACCACCCACATACCACCCACCATTACTTCCACACCACCCACCATGACACCACCCACCACCCACATACCACGTACCACACATCACCTACCACCCACATACCACCCATCATCACACCACCCACCATCACACCACCCACCATCACAAACAACTCACCACCCACACACCACCCACCATGACACCACCCACCATCACACCACCCACCACCCACATACCTACCACCCACATACCCAACTTCCACATACCACCCACCACCCACATACCACGTACCACAAGTCACCCACCACCCACATACCACCCACCATCACACCACCCAGCACCCACATACCCACCACCCACATACCACCCACCATAACTTCCACACCTACCACCATGACACCACCCACCATCACACATAACTCACCACCCACCTACCACATACCCACCACCCACATACCCACCACCCACACACCACCCACCATGACACACCACTACCACCCACATACCACGTACCACACATCACCCATCACCCACATACCACCCACCATCACACCACCCACCACCCACATACCCACCACCCACATACCACCCATCACCCACATACCACCCACCATTACTTCCACACCACCCATAATGACACCACCCACCATCACACACAACTCACCAGCCACACACCACCCACCATGACACCACCCACCATCACACCACCCACCACCCACATACCCACAACCCACATACCCACCACCCACATACCCACCACCCACATACCACTCACCACCCACATACCACCCACCATTACTTCCACACCACCCACCATGACACACCACACACCATCACACACAACTCACCGACCACACATCACCCACCACCCACATACCACCCACCATCACACCACCCAGCACCCACATACCCACCACCCACATATCCACCACCCACATACCACCTACCACCCACATACCACCCACCACATACCACCCACCATCACACCACCCAGCACCCACATACCCACCACCCACATATCCACCACCCACATACCACCTACCACCCACATACCACCCACCATTACTTCCACACCACCCACCATGACACCACCCACCACCCACATACTACGTACCACACATCACCCACCACCCACATACCACCCATCATCACACCACCCACCATCACACCACCCACCATCACAAACAACTCACCACCCACACACCACCCACCATGACACCACCCACCATCACACCACCCACCACCCACATACCTACCACCCACATACCCAACTTCCACATACCACCCACCACCCACATACCACGTACCACACATCACCCACCACCCACATACCACCCACCATCACACCACCCAGCACGCACATACCCACCACCCACATACCACCCACCATAACTTCCACACCACCCACCATGACACCACCCACCATCACACATAACTCACCACCCACCACCCACATACCCACCACCCACATACCCACCACCCACACACCACCCACCATGACACACCACTACCACCCACATACCACGTACCACACATCACCCACCACCCACATACCACCCACCATCACACCACCCACCACCCACATACCCACCACCCACATACCACCCATCACCCACATACCACCCACCATTACTTCCACACCACCCACCACGACACCACCCACCATCACACACAACTCACCACCCACACACCACCCACCATGACACCACCCACCATCACACCACCCAGCACCCACATACCCACAACCCACATACCCACCACCCACATTACCACCACCCACATACCACTCACCACCCACATACCACCCACCATTACTTCCACACCACCCACCATGACACACCACACACCATCACACACAACTCACCACCCACACATCACCCACCACCCACATACCACGTACCACACATCACCCACCACCCACATACCACCCACCATCACACCACCCAGCACCCACATACCCACCACCCACATACCCAACACCCACATACCACCTACCACCCACATACCACCCACCATTACTTCCACACCACCCACCATGACACCACCCACCACCCACATACCACGTACCACACATCACCCAGCACCCACATACCACCCACCATCACACCACCCAGCACCCACATACCTACCACCCACATACCCACCTTCCACATACCACCCACCACCCACATACCACCCACCATTACTTCAACACCACCCACCATGACACACCACCCACCATCACACACAACTCACCACCCACACATCACCCATCACCCACATACCACGTACCACACATCACCCACCACCCACATATCACCCACCATCACACCACCCAGCACCCACATACCTACCACCCACATACCCACCACCCACATACCACCCACCATTACTTCCACACCACCCACCATGACACACCACCCACCACCCACATACCACGTACCACACACCATCACACCACCCAGCACCCACATACCCACCACCCACATACCCACCACCCACATACCACCCACCATTACTTCCACACCACCCACCATGACACACCACCCACCACCCACATACCACGTACCACACATCACCCACCACCCACATACCACCCACCATCACACCACCCACCACCCACATACCCACCCCATGACACCACCCACCATCACACACAACTCACCACCCACACACCACCCACCATGACACCACCCACCATCACACCACCCACCACCCACATACCCACCACCCACATACCACCCACCACCCACATACCACCCACCACCCACATACCACCCACCATCACACCACCCACCACCCACATACCCACCACCCACATACCCACCACCCACATACCACTCACCACCCACATACCACCCACCATTACTTCCACACCACCCACCATGACACACCACTTACCATCACACACAACTCACCACCCACACATCACCCACCACCCACATACCACGTACCACACATCACCCACCACCCACATACCCACCACCCACATACCCACCACCCACATACCACCTACCACCCACATACCACCCACCATTACTTCCACACCACCCACATACCACGTACCACACATCACCTACCACCCACATACCACCCACCATCACACCACCCACCATCACACCACCCACCATGACACACCACCCACCACCCACATACCACGTACCACACATCACCCACCACCCACATACCACCCACCATCACACCACCCACCACCCACATACCACCCATCACCCACATACCACCCAACATTACTTCCACACCACCCACCATGACACCACCCACCATCACACACAACTCACCACCCACCACCCACATACCCACCACCCACATACCCACCACCCACACACCACCCACCATGACACACCACCCACCACCCACATACCACGTACCACACATCACCCACCACCCACATACCACCCACCATCACACCACCCACCACCCACATACCACCCATCACCCACATACCAACCACCATTACATCCACACCACCCACCATGACACCACCCACCATCACACACAACTCACCACCCACCATGACACACCACCCACCACCCACATACCACGTACCACACATAACCCACCACCTCATACCAAATCACCCACCGCCACATATCAAACCTACACACCACCCTGCCACACATCACCCACCATCACACACAACTCACCACCCACACATCACCCACCACCCACATACCACGTACCACACATCACCCACCACCCACATACCACCCACCACCCACATACCACGCACCATCACACCACCCACCACCCACATACCCACCACCCACATACCACCCATCACCCACATACCACCCACCATTACTTCCACACCACCCACCATGACACCACCCACCATCACACACAACTCACCACCCACACACCACCCACCATCACACCACCCACCACCCACATACCTACCACCCACATACCCACCTTCCACATACCACCCACCACCCACATACCACCCACCATTACTTCAACACCACCCACCATGACACACCACCCACCATCACACACAACTCACCACCCACACATCACCCACCACCCACATAGGTTAGGTAAATAGACCCAGATGGTTGGAAAACTGGGATCCCACGAATTCCAAACGGGGACCGTATGCGTTGAGACTAAGAGGCAAGGCAGCGCGGGGATTGACGAGATGAGAGAAGTCCTCACTAGGTGTATAGAGCAATGCCTGCGGGCACTCATCGACGGAACAGTCCCAAACATAAACACCAATGGGAAACTATATAGTAAATATATAGATAACAACGCCTGCGCTGAGGGTACTCCCGATCTGCTGGACGAGTCGAAGGTCAAAAAAGCATGAAAACAAAAAGTACAACAAAAAATTAAATAGGGAAACTGTGTTTTACGTAAAAATAAATAAATAAATAAACATAAAAAATAAATTAAAATTTAAAAAAATAAATAAATAAATGAATTAAAAAAAAAAAAAAAAAAATGGTATAAATAAAATTGACTTACCTATGTAGACCGAAGAAGTCTGATGAATGCAGAGACCGCCAATGGCGAAGGAGGAACCCGATGCGCAGCGCGAGTCCAGAGCACAGTAGCCGTCGATCAATGCCCGCAAGCGAACAAAAAGGATATTCAGACATAGGTTAGGTTAGGTTAGGTTAGGTTAGGTTAGGTTAGGTTAGGTTAGGTTAGGTTAGGTTAGGTTAGGTTAGGTTAGGTTAGGTTAGGTTAGGTTAGGTTAGGTTTTTTTTTTTTTTTTTTTTTTTTTTATAGGGCTCTTGGCCCACTCTGCTCCCCTGACATAATCAGGGCCTTTATATAGTTCTTGGGTTTACAATATAGTGCTGAAGATTGTTTTTCACTTTAAATTGAAGTGAATTTGTTTTCTTTATCTTAGTCTATATATCTATGCTTAGGGTTTATATTTCTTATATTCTTTTCTTATGTATTCTATTTCTTTATGTTTGTTCGCATTTAATTTTTTTATTTGGGCCTTAATTGCTCTTTTACATAGCTTAAATTTCTTATCTATTTCTTATATCATAATATCTTTTCTAATTCTAGTTGCTTATATCCTCGTTGTCATATTTACTATTCGTACATAATCTTATATTATGTATTTAAGTAAACTATTTCTATCTTTTACACTTAATAACATTTTATTCGTTCGTATCAGATATTTTATGCTTATGCTCTTTTTTATTTTGATGAATTGATTTGACAATTATTTCTGTTTTGCCTCTACTCTATTATTTCTACGGATAGGTTTGTTTCAGGAAACGCGGATTCAGACATATAGTGGTCTATATTTTAGTTAAAAATGGTGTATATAAAGTATTGTCTTTTACTATGTCTGAATATCCTTTTTGTTCGCTTGCGGGCATTGATCGACGGCTACTGTGCTCTGGACTCGCGCTGCGCATCGGGTTCCTCCTTCGCCATTGGCGGTCTCTGCATTCATCAGACTTCTTCGGTCTACATAGGTAAGTCAATTTTATTTATACAATTTTTTATTTATTTATTTTTATTTATTTATTCATTTTTTTTTTTTTTTTTTTTAATTTATTTATTTATTTATTTTTTTAAATTTTTATTTATTTATTATGTTTATTTATTTATTTATTTTTACGTAAAAAACAATTTCCCTATTTAATTTTTTGTTGTACTTTTTGTTTTCATGCTTTTTTTGACCTTCGACTCGTCCAGCAGATCGGGAGTACCCTCAGCGCAGGCGTTGTTATCTATATATTCACTATATAGTTTCCCATTGGTGTTTATGTTTGGGACTGTTCCGTCGATGAGTGCCCGCAGGCATTGCTCTATACACCTAGTGAGGACTTCTCTCATCTCGTCAATCCCCGCGCTGCCTTGCCTCTTAGTCTCAACGCATACGGTCCCCGTTTGGAATTCGTGGGATCCCAGCTTTCCAACCATCTGGGTCTGATCTGGGACTCTGGGATCGACTTTAGCAGTACGCGACTGTTGATCTCGCCAGAGTTTCCCACTTCTTCCTCACGGGGCACTCCACGCTGAATGCGTTATGGTCGGTTCCGCTTAGTTTCGCCCGGATGCAATTGCAGCACGTTGGCGGTACTTGCGCCACCCAGTCAGGGCAATCTGACCTGTGGTGAGGTCCGCCGCAGTGACTACATGCATCCGTTTGATCCTGGCAGAACCTTTTCCCATGTCCAAAGCCAAGGCAGCGCGAGCACTGCACCAGGGGAGATTGGTCCTCTACTCGGACCCGTTGTATATCTATATGTACAGACGCTGCCTCTATCAATGTCCTCCACACTGTCGTTGGCACCTGCAGGACCACATGGCAGACATGTGGATTCCTAGTCCTCCTGCGGTATTTGACAGTTATCTCGGTCTCACAATCACTCAAGTTTCCAAGCAGGTGTTCATTTTGGGATTTGAGGGCTTTAATAATGTCTTCGTCAGAGTTGATGCTGAGGACATATTTTAGTATGATCAACGGCTGTTTGTTTCTTACGTCTTCCATATTCAGTTCTCCTTCCGCTTTCCTTATCTTTTCCTTTATCTTTCCTAATTCTTCCTTCGTCCTGCATCCGATTATTACTTTTCTATCCTTTGCCTTCCGTATACTGTCTACTTTTAGGCCTTCCTCTTTTGCATTAATTCTTTTTCTTATTTTTTCAAATACCTCTTCACCTGAGTCTGTCTGATCCACCGAAGTCACTACGATTGAGTGCATTGTTGTTGTGGGCTCTCTAAGTTTAATTTTCGGTGGTGCAGCCAGCACATTTGCATAACTTCCTTTATTTAACCACTCTTCCCTATGCTTTTTCATTTCTTCATTTAATTTCATCATTTCTTCTTTGTTTTCATTTAGTAGTTTAGCATGCTCTTCAAGTTTCTTAACAATATCATTTTGCCCTGTCGAATTCGTCCCTGTTTCCCTTTGTTCGTTTGCAGATTTTACTCTCCCTTGTTTCTCACAGTGCATGTCCTTTCCGATTCCTTCTCTGTAAGCTCTGTCTTCTTCCGCATCTCTAACCAGTTTGTATAATCTATCCGCGGCCTCTATAACTTCATTTTTAATCTCTGTCTTGAGATTTCGACTGTTATTTATCTGAAGTCTAAGTTTGATGAGACAGGCTTTTGCTTCGGATGTTCTATTTAAGTATTCCGAGTCCCTTTTGGGGGACTTGTCTAACGAGCTTGCAGTTGTTGTCGTTTTCTTGGCTATAGCTTTATTTTCCGTTGGGTTCAAACGGGGCCTCTGCCTCGCAGACCCGGCGCCGCCAGTTTCTTCAACTCGTTCGAGTTGGGATTCTATGCTGCGCCGCGCCTGCGCGACAGAGGTACCGGTAGCCCCTTTCGGGCTATTGTTATCGGGAGTTTTAATTGTTTTTGTCGGCTTACTGCCAACGTCCTTTGCGGGAGTTCTATATCCGCAGCCGAACATTTTTCTATAGTGGGAGTAGTTTATTGCCAAGGGGATGCGTCAATATAGTCGAAGGTGAATTCTTTACAGGTGTAAAAGGCCTGTAAAAGTAAATATGTGTATGTATATTTAAAAGGAAATATTTTCTTATTTCAGATGGTATCGGTTAGGTTAGGTTAGGTTAGGTTAGGTTAGGTTAGGTTAGGTTAGGTTAGGTTAGGTTAGGTTAGGTTAGGTTAGGTTAGGTTAGGTTAGGTTAGGTTAGGTTAGGTTAGGTTAGGTTAGGTTAGGTTAGGTTAGGTTAGGTTAGGTTAGGTTAGGTTAGGTTAGGTTAGGTTAGGTTAGGTTAGGTTAGGTTAGGTTAGGTTAGGTTAGGTTAGGTTAGGTTAGGTTAGGTTAGGTTAGGTTAGGTTAGGTTAGGTTAGGTTAGGTTAGGTTAGGTTAGGTTAGGTTAGGTTAGGTTAGGTTAGGTTAGGTTAGGTTAGGTTAGGTTAGGTTAGGTTAGGTTAGGTTAGGTTAGGTTAGGTTAGGTTAGGTTAGGTTAGGTTAGGTTAGGTTAGGTTAGGTTAGGTTAGGTTAGGTTAGGTTAGGTTAGGTTAGGTTAGGTTAGGTTAGGTTAGGTTAGGTTAGGTTAGGTTAGGTTAGGTTAGGTTAGGTTAGGTTAGGTTAGGTTAGGTTAGGTTAGGTTAGGTTAGGTTAGGTTAGGTTAGGTTAGGTTAGGTTAGGTTAGGTTAGGTTAGGTTAGGTTAGGTTAGGTTAGGTTAGGTTAGGTTAGGTTAGGTTAGGTTAGGTTAGGTTAGGTTAGGTTAGGTTAGGTTAGGTTAGGTTAGGTTAGGTTAGGTTAGGTTAGGTTAGGTTAGGTTAGGTTAGGTTAGGTTAGGTTAGGTTAGGTTAGGTTAGGTTAGGTTAGGTTAGGTTAGGTTAGGTTAGGTTAGGTTAGGTTAGGTTAGGTTAGGTTAGGTTAGGTTAGGTTAGGTTAGGTTAGGTTAGGTTAGGTTAGGTTAGGTTAGGTTAGGTTAGGTTAGGTTAGGTTAGGTTAGGTTAGGTTAGGTTAGGTTAGGTTAGGTTAGGTTAGGTTAGGTTAGGTTAGGTTAGGTTAGGTTAGGTTAGGTTAGGTTAGGTTAGGTTAGGTTAGGTTAGGTTAGGTTAGGTTAGGTTAGGTTAGGTTAGGTTAGGTTAGGTTAGGTTAGGTTAGGTTAGGTTAGGTTAGGTTAGGTTAGGTTAGGTTAGGTTAGGTTAGGTTAGGTTAGGTTAGGTTAGGTTAGGTTAGGTTAGGTTAGGTTAGGTTAGGTTAGGTTAGGTTAGGTTAGGTTAGGTTAGGTTAGGTTAGGTTAGGTTAGGTTAGGTTAGGTTAGGTTAGGTTAGGTTAGGTTAGGTTAGGTTAGGTTAGGTTAGGTTAGGTTAGGTTAGGTTAGGTTAGGTTAGGTTAGGTTAGGTTAGGTTAGGTTAGGTTAGGTTAGGTTAGGTTAGGTTAGGTTAGGTTAGGTTAGGTTAGGTTAGGTTAGGTTAGGTTAGGTTAGGTTAGGTTAGGTTAGGTTAGGTTAGGTTAGGTTAGGTTAGGTTAGGTTAGGTTAGGTTAGGTTAGGTTAGGTTAGGTTAGGTTAGGTTAGGTTAGGTTAGGTTAGGTTAGGTTAGGTTAGGTTAGGTTAGGTTAGGTTAGGTTAGGTTAGGTTAGGTTAGGTTAGGTTAGGTTAGGTTAGGTTAGGTTAGGTTAGGTTAGGTTAGGTTAGGTTAGGTTAGGTTAGGTTAGGTTAGGTTAGGTTAGGTTAGGTTAGGTTAGGTTAGGTTAGGTTAGGTTAGGTTAGGTTAGGTTAGGTTAGGTTAGGTTAGGTTAGGTTAGGTTAGGTTAGGTTAGGTTAGGTTAGGTTAGGTTAGGTTAGGTTAGGTTAGGTTAGGTTAGGTTAGGTTAGGTTAGGTTAGGTTAGGTTAGGTTAGGTTAGGTTAGGTTAGGTTAGGTTAGGTTAGGTTAGGTTAGGTTAGGTTAGGTTAGGTTAGGTTAGGTTAGGTTAGGTTAGGTTAGGTTAGGTTAGGTTAGGTTAGGTTAGGTTAGGTTAGGTTAGGTTAGGTTAGGTTAGGTTAGGTTAGGTTAGGTTAGGTTAGGTTAGGTTAGGTTAGGTTAGGTTAGGTTAGGTTAGGTTAGGTTAGGTTAGGTTAGGTTAGGTTAGGTTAGGTTAGGTTAGGTTAGGTTAGGTTAGGTTAGGTTAGGTTAGGTTAGGTTAGGTTAGGTTAGGTTAGGTTAGGTTAGGTTAGGTTAGGTTAGGTTAGGTTAGGTTAGGTTAGGTTAGGTTAGGTTAGGTTAGGTTAGGTTAGGTTAGGTTAGGTTAGGTTAGGTTAGGTTAGGTTAGGTTAGGTTAGGTTAGGTTAGGTTAGGTTAGGTTAGGTTAGGTTAGGTTAGGTTAGGTTAGGTTAGGTTAGGTTAGGTTAGGTTAGGTTAGGTTAGGTTAGGTTAGGTTAGGTTAGGTTAGGTTAGGTTAGGTTAGGTTAGGTTAGGTTAGGTTAGGTTAGGTTAGGTTAGGTTAGGTTAGGTTAGGTTAGGTTAGGTTAGGTTAGGTTAGGTTAGGTTAGGTTAGGTTAGGTTAGGTTAGGTTAGGTTAGGTTAGGTTAGGTTAGGTTAGGTTAGGTTAGGTTAGGTTAGGTTAGGTTAGGTTAGGTTAGGTTAGGTTAGGTTAGGTTAGGTTAGGTTAGGTTAGGTTAGGTTAGGTTAGGTTAGGTTAGGTTAGGTTAGGTTAGGTTAGGTTAGGTTAGGTTAGGTTAGGTTAGGTTAGGTTAGGTTAGGTTAGGTTAGGTTAGGTTAGGTTAGGTTAGGTTAGGTTAGGTTAGGTTAGGTTAGGTTAGGTTAGGTTAGGTTAGGTTAGGTTAGGTTAGGTTAGGTTAGGTTAGGTTAGGTTAGGTTAGGTTAGGTTAGGTTAGGTTAGGTTAGGTTAGGTTAGGTTAGGTTAGGTTAGGTTAGGTTAGGTTAGGTTAGGTTAGGTTAGGTTAGGTTAGGTTAGGTTAGGTTAGGTTAGGTTAGGTTAGGTTAGGTTAGGTTAGGTTAGGTTAGGTTAGGTTAGGTTAGGTTAGGTTAGGTTAGGTTAGGTTAGGTTAGGTTAGGTTAGGTTAGGTTAGGTTAGGTTAGGTTAGGTTAGGTTAGGTTAGGTTAGGTTAGGTTAGGTTAGGTTAGGTTAGGTTAGGTTAGGTTAGGTTAGGTTAGGTTAGGTTAGGTTAGGTTAGGTTAGGTTAGGTTAGGTTAGGTTAGGTTAGGTTAGGTTAGGTTAGGTTAGGTTAGGTTAGGTTAGGTTAGGTTAGGTTAGGTTAGGTTAGGTTAGGTTAGGTTAGGTTAGGTTAGGTTAGGTTAGGTTAGGTTAGGTTAGGTTAGGTTAGGTTAGGTTAGGTTAGGTTAGGTTAGGTTAGGTTAGGTTAGGTTAGGTTAGGTTAGGTTAGGTTAGGTTAGGTTAGGTTAGGTTAGGTTAGGTTAGGTTAGGTTAGGTTAGGTTAGGTTAGGTTAGGTTAGGTTAGGTTAGGTTAGGTTAGGTTAGGTTAGGTTAGGTTAGGTTAGGTTAGGTTAGGTTAGGTTAGGTTAGGTTAGGTTAGGTTAGGTTAGGTTAGGTTAGGTTAGGTTAGGTTAGGTTAGGTTAGGTTAGGTTAGGTTAGGTTAGGTTAGGTTAGGTTAGGTTAGGTTAGGTTAGGTTAGGTTAGGTTAGGTTAGGTTAGGTTAGGTTAGGTTAGGTTAGGTTAGGTTAGGTTAGGTTAGGTTAGGTTAGGTTAGGTTAGGTTAGGTTAGGTTAGGTTAGGTTAGGTTAGGTTAGGTTAGGTTAGGTTAGGTTAGGTTAGGTTAGGTTAGGTTAGGTTAGGTTAGGTTAGGTTAGGTTAGGTTAGGTTAGGTTAGGTTAGGTTAGGTTAGGTTAGGTTAGGTTAGGTTAGGTTAGGTTAGGTTAGGTTAGGTTAGGTTAGGTTAGGTTAGGTTAGGTTAGGTTAGGTTAGGTTAGGTTAGGTTAGGTTAGGTTAGGTTAGGTTAGGTTAGGTTAGGTTAGGTTAGGTTAGGTTAGGTTAGGTTAGGTTAGGTTAGGTTAGGTTAGGTTAGGTTAGGTTAGGTTAGGTTAGGTTAGGTTAGGTTAGGTTAGGTTAGGTTAGGTTAGGTTAGGTTAGGTTAGGTTAGGTTAGGTTAGGTTAGGTTAGGTTAGGTTAGGTTAGGTTAGGTTAGGTTAGGTTAGGTTAGGTTAGGTTAGGTTAGGTTAGGTTAGGTTAGGTTAGGTTAGGTTAGGTTAGGTTAGGTTAGGTTAGGTTAGGTTAGGTTAGGTTAGGTTAGGTTAGGTTAGGTTAGGTTAGGTTAGGTTAGGTTAGGTTAGGTTAGGTTAGGTTAGGTTAGGTTAGGTTAGGTTAGGTTAGGTTAGGTTAGGTTAGGTTAGGTTAGGTTAGGTTAGGTTAGGTTAGGTTAGGTTAGGTTAGGTTAGGTTAGGTTAGGTTAGGTTAGGTTAGGTTAGGTTAGGTTAGGTTAGGTTAGGTTAGGTTAGGTTAGGTTAGGTTAGGTTAGGTTAGGTTAGGTTAGGTTAGGTTAGGTTAGGTTAGGTTAGGTTAGGTTAGGTTAGGTTAGGTTAGGTTAGGTTAGGTTAGGTTAGGTTAGGTTAGGTTAGGTTAGGTTAGGTTAGGTTAGGTTAGGTTAGGTTAGGTTAGGTTAGGTTAGGTTAGGTTAGGTTAGGTTAGGTTAGGTTAGGTTAGGTTAGGTTAGGTTAGGTTAGGTTAGGTTAGGTTAGGTTAGGTTAGGTTAGGTTAGGTTAGGTTAGGTTAGGTTAGGTTAGGTTAGGTTAGGTTAGGTTAGGTTAGGTTAGGTTAGGTTAGGTTAGGTTAGGTTAGGTTAGGTTAGGTTAGGTTAGGTTAGGTTAGGTTAGGTTAGGTTAGGTTAGGTTAGGTTAGGTTAGGTTAGGTTAGGTTAGGTTAGGTTAGGTTAGGTTAGGTTAGGTTAGGTTAGGTTAGGTTAGGTTAGGTTAGGTTAGGTTAGGTTAGGTTAGGTTAGGTTAGGTTAGGTTAGGTTAGGTTAGGTTAGGTTAGGTTAGGTTAGGTTAGGTTAGGTTAGGTTAGGTTAGGTTAGGTTAGGTTAGGTTAGGTTAGGTTAGGTTAGGTTAGGTTAGGTTAGGTTAGGTTAGGTTAGGTTAGGTTAGGTTAGGTTAGGTTAGGTTAGGTTAGGTTAGGTTAGGTTAGGTTAGGTTAGGTTAGGTTAGGTTAGGTTAGGTTAGGTTAGGTTAGGTTAGGTTAGGTTAGGTTAGGTTAGGTTAGGTTAGGTTAGGTTAGGTTAGGTTAGGTTAGGTTAGGTTAGGTTAGGTTAGGTTAGGTTAGGTTAGGTTAGGTTAGGTTAGGTTAGGTTAGGTTAGGTTAGGTTAGGTTAGGTTAGGTTAGGTTAGGTTAGGTTAGGTTAGGTTAGGTTAGGTTAGGTTAGGTTAGGTTAGGTTAGGTTAGGTTAGGTTAGGTTAGGTTAGGTTAGGTTAGGTTAGGTTAGGTTAGGTTAGGTTAGGTTAGGTTAGGTTAGGTTAGGTTAGGTTAGGTTAGGTTAGGTTAGGTTAGGTTAGGTTAGGTTAGGTTAGGTTAGGTTAGGTTAGGTTAGGTTAGGTTAGGTTAGGTTAGGTTAGGTTAGGTTAGGTTAGGTTAGGTTAGGTTAGGTTAGGTTAGGTTAGGTTAGGTTAGGTTAGGTTAGGTTAGGTTAGGTTAGGTTAGGTTAGGTTAGGTTAGGTTAGGTTAGGTTAGGTTAGGTTAGGTTAGGTTAGGTTAGGTTAGGTTAGGTTAGGTTAGGTTAGGTTAGGTTAGGTTAGGTTAGGTTAGGTTAGGTTAGGTTAGGTTAGGTTAGGTTAGGTTAGGTTAGGTTAGGTTAGGTTAGGTTAGGTTAGGTTAGGTTAGGTTAGGTTAGGTTAGGTTAGGTTAGGTTAGGTTAGGTTAGGTTAGGTTAGGTTAGGTTAGGTTAGGTTAGGTTAGGTTAGGTTAGGTTAGGTTAGGTTAGGTTAGGTTAGGTTAGGTTAGGTTAGGTTAGGTTAGGTTAGGTTAGGTTAGGTTAGGTTAGGTTAGGTTAGGTTAGGTTAGGTTAGGTTAGGTTAGGTTAGGTTAGGTTAGGTTAGGTTAGGTTAGGTTAGGTTAGGTTAGGTTAGGTTAGGTTAGGTTAGGTTAGGTTAGGTTAGGTTAGGTTAGGTTAGGTTAGGTTAGGTTAGGTTAGGTTAGGTTAGGTTAGGTTAGGTTAGGTTAGGTTAGGTTAGGTTAGGTTAGGTTAGGTTAGGTTAGGTTAGGTTAGGTTAGGTTAGGTTAGGTTAGGTTAGGTTAGGTTAGGTTAGGTTAGGTTAGGTTAGGTTAGGTTAGGTTAGGTTAGGTTAGGTTAGGTTAGGTTAGGTTAGGTTAGGTTAGGTTAGGTTAGGTTAGGTTAGGTTAGGTTAGGTTAGGTTAGGTTAGGTTAGGTTAGGTTAGGTTAGGTTAGGTTAGGTTAGGTTAGGTTAGGTTAGGTTAGGTTAGGTTAGGTTAGGTTAGGTTAGGTTAGGTTAGGTTAGGTTAGGTTAGGTTAGGTTAGGTTAGGTTAGGTTAGGTTAGGTTAGGTTAGGTTAGGTTAGGTTAGGTTAGGTTAGGTTAGGTTAGGTTAGGTTAGGTTAGGTTAGGTTAGGTTAGGTTAGGTTAGGTTAGGTTAGGTTAGGTTAGGTTAGGTTAGGTTAGGTTAGGTTAGGTTAGGTTAGGTTAGGTTAGGTTAGGTTAGGTTAGGTTAGGTTAGGTTAGGTTAGGTTAGGTTAGGTTAGGTTAGGTTAGGTTAGGTTAGGTTAGGTTTTTTTTTTTTTTTTTTTTTTTCTCCTGTGTTCTCTCATGTTGGGGAGTGATTCGAGTCACTGTTGGGTGTTATGCTTGAGCATGTGGGGTGAATTAACCGACAGAGGGGTAGGGTCTCGCTATTTGATACGACAACCCGCCCTTTGCCGGTTTTATGTGTAGGTGTAGGATGAACTTCCGGAGGGGCAGGACTATGACATAGCAATGCTTTCATCCGCCCCTCGTCGGCCACCCTTGGTAGAGTGAGGAAAAGTGAAGTGTGAGTAAGCGCAGTGAGTAATATGTGTGGTCGCAAGAGTTTATTTTTAGGAACTTATATATAATTTTATATTACAATGAATTTTCGCAATTAAGTATTGGTGAGTCTCGTAATTTGTAATTGAGTCCTATTGCTACAAGACTGTAGCCTTTATAGGAAGTGATTGGAGGATGTAATCAGTATGGTATGTGAAGATGTGTAGGTAGTATTTTGCAAACGGGTGTAAAAGTATTATGTGGTGCTTCAGGTTTGGGTGAATATATTAGTGAGTCACACTTGCATTTCTCTTTCGGGTGTTAGCCCCATTAAACGTGAGTGAGAAAATAAAATTTTTCCAATTGGAAATTCCAATAAGACTATTATTCTTGAATGAGAATTCCAATTGGAATTCTTATTGGCTCGAAATCCAATGAGAATTTTGTGTTGTAGTAGAATTCGCAATGTGACTAAGTGTAAGTGTGATTTGTTAATATGGAAATGATGATGTATGTAGTGTTGTACGTGATTGAGGAATAAGTTTAATGTGTAATGTATGGGAAAAGTTACGGACGGTTGGATGTATAGGTATTGTTGTATTGAGGGTAATATAGGTGTCATATGAGGGGATAAGTTTTCTCTGTATTTGTAGATCGAGAGTATAGGCAATTATAAAATTTGTATATTAATTTTGTGCTTACTTATGTAGCTATTAATTTGTAGCTGATTCAACAATAATGATTGCTTAAGTATATTGATAAATATAGTAGATAATAATTGTAGGATATTAAGTGGATAAGAAGTATGGAAGTTATGTCTAATTTATACTAGTTTGTTGATGTTTGATATATGTTTGTTTATGCAAAGACAATTTAGTGTGATAGATACGTAAAATTTTAAAATATAACATAACGATAAGAGATTGGAATGTTGTTGACCGTGGGAAACAATCAGACAATGCGTCATTGTTCTCGGCGCGCACAAAGGGCCGTAAAACTTGAGCGCGGGCCGACTCTTGGGAACCGAGCGGTTCGAGCGGATAGTATAGGCAATTATAAAATTTGTTTTATTAATTTTGTGCTAACTTATGTAGCTATTAGTTTTGTAACTGATTCAACAGTAATGATTGCTTAAGTATATTGATGAATAGAGTAGATTAGAATTGTAGGATATTATGGTGAATAATTATGTGGGTAAGGAGTGTTGAAAGTTATATATAATTTGTACTGGTTTGTTGATTTTTGATATATATTTCTTTATGCAAAGACAATTTAGTGTGATAGATAAGTAAAGTTTTTAAAATAAGGATAAGAGATTGGAATGTTGTTGACCGTGGGAAACAATTAGACAATACGTCATTGTTCTCGGCGCGCACAATGGGCCATGCAGCTTGAGCGCGGGCCGACGCCTGGGAACCGAACGGCCAAGAATTACGATCAGTATAGTTTTATGCAATGGTCGATAAATGTTATTAATAGGTGTTAGGTTTATGTAAATTTTATACAAAATATGATTTATTCATGATAGATATGAAATAATTAGATGTTGTGTAGCTATGGGTTAAAGGTGAAATATGTGTTTATGATAGTTACAATAAAGTATTTAGTTGGCAATGATCATCGATTTTAGAATTTTAAACTATTTTAAGGAATGCACATTAAAGTTATGTGCATTATTCATGTACGAAGTTTACATGTTTGAGTGAATTATTTATAATGACGATAGTAATATTGTGAAAATAATATACTAAATTAAAGGAAGGTTGAGTACTTATAATAAAATTAAATATAGCGATAAAGTTGTGCAATGTATTACGATAAGATGTTAATTGTGTGTCTAGTCAAGTTCCGAGTCTATCGCCGCATAATCGAATTTAGTGCTATAGTATAGAGTGTAAGGCGTAAATTTGCTTGACAATTAAGCGTGGTGAGCAAGGAGCCCCGATGCGGCGCGGGAGCGCCGGGGGACGGGGCGTAAGGGAGGCGGCGGCTCGGGTCTTGTTTGGAAAGCGAGAAATGTGTAATCCGGGGTTTAAGTGTGCGTGTTGTAAACGCATAGAATACTTAGTTAGTAAAACGATGTAAGATTGTGATACGTAGGTCATATATTAATAAAAAGGGTGCAAGGTAGACGATAAAAGTAATTGTATAATGTAAAGAGTAATCAGCATGTATGATAGAAATATCGTGAGTATGGAACAAAAGTAAAAATATAGATGGACATATGGATAGGGGGTTGTTCGGTCGAGATATAAGCTGAAAATATAGGTTAAATGCTATTTAGGAAGACGGGAGGTAAGCGATAGTTGTCATTGTATTGTGTATGTTGTAATTATCTTGTATAATAATAACAACAGTGGTGAAGGTATGGAATAAAGTTAAAGAATAGATAGACATTTAAATATAAGGTTAAGGTTGATCAATCGAGTTAGAAAATAAATGTGGTTTGTAAATCTAAGATGTATGCATACACGGCCCCTGGCGATCGCTATCACTACCTTGCGTGTTAGCATTCGCCAGGCACTCGCGCTCCGCTGTACAAGCATGGGCCCGTATTCCGTACTATAGAGCCCGCGTAAGTTGCGGGTTGCTAAGTCGACATAGCAAGGCGCCAATGCTTATTATCCCATGTAGGGTAATACGATACGATGTACAACGGATTTAAAATATTGAAAAACAATAGAAGTGATGTGGAGATTAAAAATGTCTTACAAAATAGGTAAATTAACAATTAGGCGGTGTACACAATATGGCAATAATCAATTCTTAGTCGTAAACAAACAATATTTGTAAAAGTGGTAAACAAAAATCAGAAAATAATGTATAGACACAGTAATAATACAATAAAGCACTAATTCTAAGTGTATAACATAGAGTAATTTGTTCATATAACAGTTTTAGATTTAGAATATAATTGTACATTTTGATTAAAGATATAAATACAATGGCAAGGTTTGATGTTCGTGGATAGGTTGAGAGTGGAGTCTATGTTGCCTGACTTATGGCTCGGGACTCGAACCGGGGCCGCGCCGGATGCACTGACCGCGCCCGAGGCGCACCCAAGCCGTGTTCAGGCGAGCGTGTGATGTGTGAATGATTAGCGTATGTGAGTAGTGCTTGTATTTGTATAGTGTGTATGCATGTTTAGTAAGGTGTGATATTGGAATGTTTGTTAAGTGTGCCGGTTCAATTCCAAAACCGACACGGGGCGCAGTGTTTGCGCATGCGTTAACGCTAATTCATAAGGGAGGGTGCGGACTACTGGCCGTAATCGACCCGCTGCCCGATCCTCTCCCTCATGGACCGCAAGCGCGGACAAGTGGGCGACGTCGCCTTGTGTCCCGTGTCGATTTTTGAACTGAATCGGGTATTGTGGTTGACGCAGTTGTAACACGTCGGTTTGCCTTGTTTTTCCCTGACGGGGCAACTATCGGCTGTGTGTTTCGAATCTGCGCAGTGTGCGCAGGGTGAGTGGGTGGCTGTGCATTTTGCTTTGGTGTGCCCAAACTGGAGGCAGCGGAAGCACTGTAGGAACGGGGAGAAATCCTCCACGTGGACCCGCTGGTGGTCCACGCAGATACGCCCCGTCTCAGTGATTCTCTGCCATACATTCGGGCACGCAAGAAACACAGCATTGTAGAGGTTCGGGTTTCTGTTAGTGCGCTTGAAACGTAGGCTTAGGTCCGCCTCGCTCGCGATCAGCGCGCCGATCTCCGGGTTTTGTGCACGTATAATGGCGGCTAATTCCTCCGCGGGAACATCGCTTGAGACGCCCTTAAGGATGATCATCGGTTGCAATCGGCGGGCGGGCTCAGCGCTGACGCGTTGAGCTGTCTGTAAACGCTTAAGGGCGTCGTCACGTTGCTCCGCGGTGTCAAACTCCACTCTCAACTTGTTGTTCGACAGTGTTTGCACCTTAGCGGGTGCATAATTTGCTGCGCGGAAGGAGATGCTGCTTTTAAAAGCAGTGACGGCTTCTTGTTTCGTCTTGATTTTGTCCTTTGGAGTGACAATAATCGCCGGGCGGGATGTCTGGGGTGTAGGTCGGGTTTTTTGTTGCGCAGGGGCGGTAGGTTTGCTGATGGCGCGGCTAACCGCGGCCGCAGCAACCGACGCAAATGTTGTCTTCGTCTGCTGTTGTTGTGCTTGTTGTTGCTGCAACAGGTCATCTTTTAACGCTGAGACGACAGTGAGATGCTTCGCCATTTCCTCTCGTACGCAAGACATAATTTCGTCCTTGATTTTGCTAACGCTGTCGGCGGGGGCGGATGTGGAGACAGATTCATCGTGCGGCGCAAATCCGCAGCAAAGTAGCGTATTTGCTAACATTCGCACGTCATCTGCGGCCCGGACTATGAGGCGTTTGTTAGGCGCGGTGACGCTCTTGCTCTCGGTGATGGCGGTCTCGATCATGTCTGCAAGTTTGGTGAAAGCAGCGGTGAAAGTGAAGATGCTTCGTTGGTCAATCTCATCTTTTCCGATGAGCGAAGCGGAGTCGTCCCTAGTCTGCGACATGGTTGTGTAAAGGTGGAGTCCAGTTGCACGATCTAAAAGTCACCAAGTGTGAGCAACCAGTCACTAAACATAGGTCAGTAATGTTATTACACACGAAGTTAAAAACGCTTAAAACTAGCACCGAGGCACACGCAATGTTATACACAAAAAGTCTTATGTTTATAAAAGTACACACAAAAAAGGCAATAGTCAAAACACA
>JAPMUD010000061.1:77500-83671 GCA_033459515.1 Theretra japonica
TAGGTTAGGTTAGGTTAGGTTAGGTTAGGTTAGGTTAGGTTAGGTTAGGTTAGGTTAGGTTAGGTTAGGTTAGGTTAGGTTAGGTTAGGTTAGGTTAGGTTAGGTTAGGTTAGGTTAGGTTAGGTTAGGTTAGGTTAGGTTAGGTTAGGTTAGGTTAGGTTAGGTTAGGTTAGGTTAGGTTAGGTTAGGTTAGGTTAGGTTAGGTTAGGTTAGGTTAGGTTAGGTTAGGTTAGGTTAGGTTAGGTTAGGTTAGGTTAGGTTAGGTTAGGTTAGGTTAGGTTAGGTTAGGTTAGGTTAGGTTAGGTTAGGTTAGGTTAGGTTAGGTTAGGTTAGGTTAGGTTAGGTTAGGTTAGGTTAGGTTAGGTTAGGTTAGGTTAGGTTAGGTTAGGTTAGGTTAGGTTAGGTTAGGTTAGGTTAGGTTAGGTTAGGTTAGGTTAGGTTAGGTTAGGTTAGGTTAGGTTAGGTTAGGTTAGGTTAGGTTAGGTTAGGTTAGGTTAGGTTAGGTTAGGTTAGGTTAGGTTAGGTTAGGTTAGGTTAGGTTAGGTTAGGTTAGGTTAGGTTAGGTTAGGTTAGGTTAGGTTAGGTTAGGTTAGGTTAGGTTAGGTTAGGTTAGGTTAGGTTAGGTTAGGTTAGGTTAGGTTAGGTTAGGTTAGGTTAGGTTAGGTTAGGTTAGGTTAGGTTAGGTTAGGTTAGGTTAGGTTAGGTTAGGTTAGGTTAGGTTAGGTTAGGTTAGGTTAGGTTAGGTTAGGTTAGGTTAGGTTAGGTTAGGTTAGGTTAGGTTAGGTTAGGTTAGGTTAGGTTAGGTTAGGTTAGGTTAGGTTAGGTTAGGTTAGGTTAGGTTAGGTTAGGTTAGGTTAGGTTAGGTTAGGTTAGGTTAGGTTAGGTTAGGTTAGGTTAGGTTAGGTTAGGTTAGGTTAGGTTAGGTTAGGTTAGGTTAGGTTAGGTTAGGTTAGGTTAGGTTAGGTTAGGTTAGGTTAGGTTAGGTTAGGTTAGGTTAGGTTAGGTTAGGTTAGGTTAGGTTAGGTTAGGTTAGGTTAGGTTAGGTTAGGTTAGGTTAGGTTAGGTTAGGTTAGGTTAGGTTAGGTTAGGTTAGGTTAGGTTAGGTTAGGTTAGGTTAGGTTAGGTTAGGTTAGGTTAGGTTAGGTTAGGTTAGGTTAGGTTAGGTTAGGTTAGGTTAGGTTAGGTTAGGTTAGGTTAGGTTAGGTTAGGTTAGGTTAGGTTAGGTTAGGTTAGGTTAGGTTAGGTTAGGTTAGGTTAGGTTAGGTTAGGTTAGGTTAGGTTAGGTTAGGTTAGGTTAGGTTAGGTTAGGTTAGGTTAGGTTAGGTTAGGTTAGGTTAGGTTAGGTTAGGTTAGGTTAGGTTAGGTTAGGTTAGGTTAGGTTAGGTTAGGTTAGGTTAGGTTAGGTTAGGTTAGGTTAGGTTAGGTTAGGTTAGGTTAGGTTAGGTTAGGTTAGGTTAGGTTAGGTTAGGTTAGGTTAGGTTAGGTTAGGTTAGGTTAGGTTAGGTTAGGTTAGGTTAGGTTAGGTTAGGTTAGGTTAGGTTAGGTTAGGTTAGGTTAGGTTAGGTTAGGTTAGGTTAGGTTAGGTTAGGTTAGGTTAGGTTAGGTTAGGTTAGGTTAGGTTAGGTTAGGTTAGGTTAGGTTAGGTTAGGTTAGGTTAGGTTAGGTTAGGTTAGGTTAGGTTAGGTTAGGTTAGGTTAGGTTAGGTTAGGTTAGGTTAGGTTAGGTTAGGTTAGGTTAGGTTAGGTTAGGTTAGGTTAGGTTAGGTTAGGTTAGGTTAGGTTAGGTTAGGTTAGGTTAGGTTAGGTTAGGTTAGGTTAGGTTAGGTTAGGTTAGGTTAGGTTAGGTTAGGTTAGGTTAGGTTAGGTTAGGTTAGGTTAGGTTAGGTTAGGTTAGGTTAGGTTAGGTTAGGTTAGGTTAGGTTAGGTTAGGTTAGGTTAGGTTAGGTTAGGTTAGGTTAGGTTAGGTTAGGTTAGGTTAGGTTAGGTTAGGTTAGGTTAGGTTAGGTTAGGTTAGGTTAGGTTAGGTTAGGTTAGGTTAGGTTAGGTTAGGTTAGGTTAGGTTAGGTTAGGTTAGGTTAGGTTAGGTTAGGTTAGGTTAGGTTAGGTTAGGTTAGGTTAGGTTAGGTTAGGTTAGGTTAGGTTAGGTTAGGTTAGGTTAGGTTAGGTTAGGTTAGGTTAGGTTAGGTTAGGTTAGGTTAGGTTAGGTTAGGTTAGGTTAGGTTAGGTTAGGTTAGGTTAGGTTAGGTTAGGTTAGGTTAGGTTAGGTTAGGTTAGGTTAGGTTAGGTTAGGTTAGGTTAGGTTAGGTTAGGTTAGGTTAGGTTAGGTTAGGTTAGGTTAGGTTAGGTTAGGTTAGGTTAGGTTAGGTTAGGTTAGGTTAGGTTAGGTTAGGTTAGGTTAGGTTAGGTTAGGTTAGGTTAGGTTAGGTTAGGTTAGGTTAGGTTAGGTTAGGTTAGGTTAGGTTAGGTTAGGTTAGGTTAGGTTAGGTTAGGTTAGGTTAGGTTAGGTTAGGTTAGGTTAGGTTAGGTTAGGTTAGGTTAGGTTAGGTTAGGTTAGGTTAGGTTAGGTTAGGTTAGGTTAGGTTAGGTTAGGTTAGGTTAGGTTAGGTTAGGTTAGGTTAGGTTAGGTTAGGTTAGGTTAGGTTAGGTTAGGTTAGGTTAGGTTAGGTTAGGTTAGGTTAGGTTAGGTTAGGTTAGGTTAGGTTAGGTTAGGTTAGGTTAGGTTAGGTTAGGTTAGGTTAGGTTAGGTTAGGTTAGGTTAGGTTAGGTTAGGTTAGGTTAGGTTAGGTTAGGTTAGGTTAGGTTAGGTTAGGTTAGGTTAGGTTAGGTTAGGTTAGGTTAGGTTAGGTTAGGTTAGGTTAGGTTAGGTTAGGTTAGGTTAGGTTAGGTTAGGTTAGGTTAGGTTAGGTTAGGTTAGGTTAGGTTAGGTTAGGTTAGGTTAGGTTAGGTTAGGTTAGGTTAGGTTAGGTTAGGTTAGGTTAGGTTAGGTTAGGTTAGGTTAGGTTAGGTTAGGTTAGGTTAGGTTAGGTTAGGTTAGGTTAGGTTAGGTTAGGTTAGGTTAGGTTAGGTTAGGTTAGGTTAGGTTAGGTTAGGTTAGGTTAGGTTAGGTTAGGTTAGGTTAGGTTAGGTTAGGTTAGGTTAGGTTAGGTTAGGTTAGGTTAGGTTAGGTTAGGTTAGGTTAGGTTAGGTTAGGTTAGGTTAGGTTAGGTTAGGTTAGGTTAGGTTAGGTTAGGTTAGGTTAGGTTAGGTTAGGTTAGGTTAGGTTAGGTTAGGTTAGGTTAGGTTAGGTTAGGTTAGGTTAGGTTAGGTTAGGTTAGGTTAGGTTAGGTTAGGTTAGGTTAGGTTAGGTTAGGTTAGGTTAGGTTAGGTTAGGTTAGGTTAGGTTAGGTTAGGTTAGGTTAGGTTAGGTTAGGTTAGGTTAGGTTAGGTTAGGTTAGGTTAGGTTAGGTTAGGTTAGGTTAGGTTAGGTTAGGTTAGGTTAGGTTAGGTTAGGTTAGGTTAGGTTAGGTTAGGTTAGGTTAGGTTAGGTTAGGTTAGGTTAGGTTAGGTTAGGTTAGGTTAGGTTAGGTTAGGTTAGGTTAGGTTAGGTTAGGTTAGGTTAGGTTAGGTTAGGTTAGGTTAGGTTAGGTTAGGTTAGGTTAGGTTAGGTTAGGTTAGGTTAGGTTAGGTTAGGTTAGGTTAGGTTAGGTTAGGTTAGGTTAGGTTAGGTTAGGTTAGGTTAGGTTAGGTTAGGTTAGGTTAGGTTAGGTTAGGTTAGGTTAGGTTAGGTTAGGTTAGGTTAGGTTAGGTTAGGTTAGGTTAGGTTAGGTTAGGTTAGGTTAGGTTAGGTTAGGTTAGGTTAGGTTAGGTTAGGTTAGGTTAGGTTAGGTTAGGTTAGGTTAGGTTAGGTTAGGTTAGGTTAGGTTAGGTTAGGTTAGGTTAGGTTAGGTTAGGTTAGGTTAGGTTAGGTTAGGTTAGGTTAGGTTAGGTTAGGTTAGGTTAGGTTAGGTTAGGTTAGGTTAGGTTAGGTTAGGTTAGGTTAGGTTAGGTTAGGTTAGGTTAGGTTAGGTTAGGTTAGGTTAGGTTAGGTTAGGTTAGGTTAGGTTAGGTTAGGTTAGGTTAGGTTAGGTTAGGTTAGGTTAGGTTAGGTTAGGTTAGGTTAGGTTAGGTTAGGTTAGGTTAGGTTAGGTTAGGTTAGGTTAGGTTAGGTTAGGTTAGGTTAGGTTAGGTTAGGTTAGGTTAGGTTAGGTTAGGTTAGGTTAGGTTAGGTTAGGTTAGGTTAGGTTAGGTTAGGTTAGGTTAGGTTAGGTTAGGTTAGGTTAGGTTAGGTTAGGTTAGGTTAGGTTAGGTTAGGTTAGGTTAGGTTAGGTTAGGTTAGGTTAGGTTAGGTTAGGTTAGGTTAGGTTAGGTTAGGTTAGGTTAGGTTAGGTTAGGTTAGGTTAGGTTAGGTTAGGTTAGGTTAGGTTAGGTTAGGTTAGGTTAGGTTAGGTTAGGTTAGGTTAGGTTAGGTTAGGTTAGGTTAGGTTAGGTTAGGTTAGGTTAGGTTAGGTTAGGTTAGGTTAGGTTAGGTTAGGTTAGGTTAGGTTAGGTTAGGTTAGGTTAGGTTAGGTTAGGTTAGGTTAGGTTAGGTTAGGTTAGGTTAGGTTAGGTTAGGTTAGGTTAGGTTAGGTTAGGTTAGGTTAGGTTAGGTTAGGTTAGGTTAGGTTAGGTTAGGTTAGGTTAGGTTAGGTTAGGTTAGGTTAGGTTAGGTTAGGTTAGGTTAGGTTAGGTTAGGTTAGGTTAGGTTAGGTTAGGTTAGGTTAGGTTAGGTTAGGTTAGGTTAGGTTAGGTTAGGTTAGGTTAGGTTAGGTTAGGTTAGGTTAGGTTAGGTTAGGTTAGGTTAGGTTAGGTTAGGTTAGGTTAGGTTAGGTTAGGTTAGGTTAGGTTAGGTTAGGTTAGGTTAGGTTAGGTTAGGTTAGGTTAGGTTAGGTTAGGTTAGGTTAGGTTAGGTTAGGTTAGGTTAGGTTAGGTTAGGTTAGGTTAGGTTAGGTTAGGTTAGGTTAGGTTAGGTTAGGTTAGGTTAGGTTAGGTTAGGTTAGGTTAGGTTAGGTTAGGTTAGGTTAGGTTAGGTTAGGTTAGGTTAGGTTAGGTTAGGTTAGGTTAGGTTAGGTTAGGTTAGGTTAGGTTAGGTTAGGTTAGGTTAGGTTAGGTTAGGTTAGGTTAGGTTAGGTTAGGTTAGGTTAGGTTAGGTTAGGTTAGGTTAGGTTAGGTTAGGTTAGGTTAGGTTAGGTTAGGTTAGGTTAGGTTAGGTTAGGTTAGGTTAGGTTAGGTTAGGTTAGGTTAGGTTAGGTTAGGTTAGGTTAGGTTAGGTTAGGTTAGGTTAGGTTAGGTTAGGTTAGGTTAGGTTAGGTTAGGTTAGGTTAGGTTAGGTTAGGTTAGGTTAGGTTAGGTTAGGTTAGGTTAGGTTAGGTTAGGTTAGGTTAGGTTAGGTTAGGTTAGGTTAGGTTAGGTTAGGTTAGGTTAGGTTAGGTTAGGTTAGGTTAGGTTAGGTTAGGTTAGGTTAGGTTAGGTTAGGTTAGGTTAGGTTAGGTTAGGTTAGGTTAGGTTAGGTTAGGTTAGGTTAGGTTAGGTTAGGTTAGGTTAGGTTAGGTTAGGTTAGGTTAGGTTAGGTTAGGTTAGGTTAGGTTAGGTTAGGTTAGGTTAGGTTAGGTTAGGTTAGGTTAGGTTAGGTTAGGTTAGGTTAGGTTAGGTTAGGTTAGGTTAGGTTAGGTTAGGTTAGGTTAGGTTAGGTTAGGTTAGGTTAGGTTAGGTTAGGTTAGGTTAGGTTAGGTTAGGTTAGGTTAGGTTAGGTTAGGTTAGGTTAGGTTAGGTTAGGATAGGTTAGGTTAGGTTAGGTTAGGTTAGGTTAGGTTAGGTTAGGTTAGGTTAGGTTAGGTTAGGTTAGGTTAGGTTAGGTTAGGTTAGGTTAGGTTAGGTTAGGTTAGGTTAGGTTAGGTTAGGTTAGGTTAGGTTAGGTTAGGTTAGGTTAGGTTAGGTTAGGTTAGGTTAGGTTAGGTTAGGTTAGGTTAGGTTAGGTTAGGTTAGGTTAGGTTAGGTTAGGTTAGGTTAGGTTAGGTTAGGTTAGGTTAGGTTAGGTTAGGTTAGGTTAGGTTAGGTTAGGTTAGGTTAGGTTAGGTTAGGTTAGGTTAGGTTAGGTTAGGTTAGGTTAGGTTAGGTT
>JAPMUD010000062.1:0-22500 GCA_033459515.1 Theretra japonica
TAACCTAACCTAACCTAACCTAACCTAACCTAACCTAACCTAACCTAACCTAACCTAACCTAACCTAACCTAACCTAACCTAACCTAACCTAACCTAACCTAACCTAACCTAACCTAACCTAACCTAACCTAACCTAACCTAACCTAACCTAACCTAACCTAACCTAACCTAACCTAACCTAACCTAACCTAACCTAACCTAACCTAACCTAACCTAACCTAACCTAACCTAACCTAACCTAACCTAACCTAACCTAACCTAACCTAACCTAACCTAACCTAACCTAACCTAACCTAACCTAACCTAACCTAACCTAACCTAACCTAACCTAACCTAACCTAACCTAACCTAACCTAACCTAACCTAACCTAACCTAACCTAACCTAACCTAACCTAACCTAACCTAACCTAACCTAACCTAACCTAACCTAACCTAACCTAACCTAACCTAACCTAACCTAACCTAACCTAACCTAACCTAACCTAACCTAACCTAACCTAACCTAACCTAACCTAACCTAACCTAACCTAACCTAACCTAACCTAACCTAACCTAACCTAACCTAACCTAACCTAACCTAACCTAACCTAACCTAACCTAACCTAACCTAACCTAACCTAACCTAACCTAACCTAACCTAACCTAACCTAACCTAACCTAACCTAACCTAACCTAACCTAACCTAACCTAACCTAACCTAACCTAACCTAACCTAACCTAACCTAACCTAACCTAACCTAACCTAACCTAACCTAACCTAACCTAACCTAACCTAACCTAACCTAACCTAACCTAACCTAACCTAACCTAACCTAACCTAACCTAACCTAACCTAACCTAACCTAACCTAACCTAACCTAACCTAACCTAACCTAACCTAACCTAACCTAACCTAACCTAACCTAACCTAACCTAACCTAACCTAACCTAACCTAACCTAACCTAACCTAACCTAACCTAACCTAACCTAACCTAACCTAACCTAACCTAACCTAACCTAACCTAACCTAACCTAACCTAACCTAACCTAACCTAACCTAACCTAACCTAACCTAACCTAACCTAACCTAACCTAACCTAACCTAACCTAACCTAACCTAACCTAACCTAACCTAACCTAACCTAACCTAACCTAACCTAACCTAACCTAACCTAACCTAACCTAACCTAACCTAACCTAACCTAACCTAACCTAACCTAACCTAACCTAACCTAACCTAACCTAACCTAACCTAACCTAACCTAACCTAACCTAACCTAACCTAACCTAACCTAACCTAACCTAACCTAACCTAACCTAACCTAACCTAACCTAACCTAACCTAACCTAACCTAACCTAACCTAACCTAACCTAACCTAACCTAACCTAACCTAACCTAACCTAACCTAACCTAACCTAACCTAACCTAACCTAACCTAACCTAACCTAACCTAACCTAACCTAACCTAACCTAACCTAACCTAACCTAACCTAACCTAACCTAACCTAACCTAACCTAACCTAACCTAACCTAACCTAACCTAACCTAACCTAACCTAACCTAACCTAACCTAACCTAACCTAACCTAACCTAACCTAACCTAACCTAACCTAACCTAACCTAACCTAACCTAACCTAACCTAACCTAACCTAACCTAACCTAACCTAACCTAACCTAACCTAACCTAACCTAACCTAACCTAACCTAACCTAACCTAACCTAACCTAACCTAACCTAACCTAACCTAACCTAACCTAACCTAACCTAACCTAACCTAACCTAACCTAACCTAACCTAACCTAACCTAACCTAACCTAACCTAACCTAACCTAACCTAACCTAACCTAACCTAACCTAACCTAACCTAACCTAACCTAACCTAACCTAACCTAACCTAACCTAACCTAACCTAACCTAACCTAACCTAACCTAACCTAACCTAACCTAACCTAACCTAACCTAACCTAACCTAACCTAACCTAACCTAACCTAACCTAACCTAACCTAACCTAACCTAACCTAACCTAACCTAACCTAACCTAACCTAACCTAACCTAACCTAACCTAACCTAACCTAACCTAACCTAACCTAACCTAACCTAACCTAACCTAACCTAACCTAACCTAACCTAACCTAACCTAACCTAACCTAACCTAACCTAACCTAACCTAACCTAACCTAACCTAACCTAACCTAACCTAACCTAACCTAACCTAACCTAACCTAACCTAACCTAACCTAACCTAACCTAACCTAACCTAACCTAACCTAACCTAACCTAACCTAACCTAACCTAACCTAACCTAACCTAACCTAACCTAACCTAACCTAACCTAACCTAACCTAACCTAACCTAACCTAACCTAACCTAACCTAACCTAACCTAACCTAACCTAACCTAACCTAACCTAACCTAACCTAACCTAACCTAACCTAACCTAACCTAACCTAACCTAACCTAACCTAACCTAACCTAACCTAACCTAACCTAACCTAACCTAACCTAACCTAACCTAACCTAACCTAACCTAACCTAACCTAACCTAACCTAACCTAACCTAACCTAACCTAACCTAACCTAACCTAACCTAACCTAACCTAACCTAACCTAACCTAACCTAACCTAACCTAACCTAACCTAACCTAACCTAACCTAACCTAACCTAACCTAACCTAACCTAACCTAACCTAACCTAACCTAACCTAACCTAACCTAACCTAACCTAACCTAACCTAACCTAACCTAACCTAACCTAACCTAACCTAACCTAACCTAACCTAACCTAACCTAACCTAACCTAACCTAACCTAACCTAACCTAACCTAACCTAACCTAACCTAACCTAACCTAACCTAACCTAACCTAACCTAACCTAACCTAACCTAACCTAACCTAACCTAACCTAACCTAACCTAACCTAACCTAACCTAACCTAACCTAACCTAACCTAACCTAACCTAACCTAACCTAACCTAACCTAACCTAACCTAACCTAACCTAACCTAACCTAACCTAACCTAACCTAACCTAACCTAACCTAACCTAACCTAACCTAACCTAACCTAACCTAACCTAACCTAACCTAACCTAACCTAACCTAACCTAACCTAACCTAACCTAACCTAACCTAACCTAACCTAACCTAACCTAACCTAACCTAACCTAACCTAACCTAACCTAACCTAACCTAACCTAACCTAACCTAACCTAACCTAACCTAACCTAACCTAACCTAACCTAACCTAACCTAACCTAACCTAACCTAACCTAACCTAACCTAACCTAACCTAACCTAACCTAACCTAACCTAACCTAACCTAACCTAACCTAACCTAACCTAACCTAACCTAACCTAACCTAACCTAACCTAACCTAACCTAACCTAACCTAACCTAACCTAACCTAACCTAACCTAACCTAACCTAACCTAACCTAACCTAACCTAACCTAACCTAACCTAACCTAACCTAACCTAACCTAACCTAACCTAACCTAACCTAACCTAACCTAACCTAACCTAACCTAACCTAACCTAACCTAACCTAACCTAACCTAACCTAACCTAACCTAACCTAACCTAACCTAACCTAACCTAACCTAACCTAACCTAACCTAACCTAACCTAACCTAACCTAACCTAACCTAACCTAACCTAACCTAACCTAACCTAACCTAACCTAACCTAACCTAACCTAACCTAACCTAACCTAACCTAACCTAACCTAACCTAACCTAACCTAACCTAACCTAACCTAACCTAACCTAACCTAACCTAACCTAACCTAACCTAACCTAACCTAACCTAACCTAACCTAACCTAACCTAACCTAACCTAACCTAACCTAACCTAACCTAACCTAACCTAACCTAACCTAACCTAACCTAACCTAACCTAACCTAACCTAACCTAACCTAACCTAACCTAACCTAACCTAACCTAACCTAACCTAACCTAACCTAACCTAACCTAACCTAACCTAACCTAACCTAACCTAACCTAACCTAACCTAACCTAACCTAACCTAACCTAACCTAACCTAACCTAACCTAACCTAACCTAACCTAACCTAACCTAACCTAACCTAACCTAACCTAACCTAACCTAACCTAACCTAACCTAACCTAACCTAACCTAACCTAACCTAACCTAACCTAACCTAACCTAACCTAACCTAACCTAACCTAACCTAACCTAACCTAACCTAACCTAACCTAACCTAACCTAACCTAACCTAACCTAACCTAACCTAACCTAACCTAACCTAACCTAACCTAACCTAACCTAACCTAACCTAACCTAACCTAACCTAACCTAACCTAACCTAACCTAACCTAACCTAACCTAACCTAACCTAACCTAACCTAACCTAACCTAACCTAACCTAACCTAACCTAACCTAACCTAACCTAACCTAACCTAACCTAACCTAACCTAACCTAACCTAACCTAACCTAACCTAACCTAACCTAACCTAACCTAACCTAACCTAACCTAACCTAACCTAACCTAACCTAACCTAACCTAACCTAACCTAACCTAACCTAACCTAACCTAACCTAACCTAACCTAACCTAACCTAACCTAACCTAACCTAACCTAACCTAACCTAACCTAACCTAACCTAACCTAACCTAACCTAACCTAACCTAACCTAACCTAACCTAACCTAACCTAACCTAACCTAACCTAACCTAACCTAACCTAACCTAACCTAACCTAACCTAACCTAACCTAACCTAACCTAACCTAACCTAACCTAACCTAACCTAACCTAACCTAACCTAACCTAACCTAACCTAACCTAACCTAACCTAACCTAACCTAACCTAACCTAACCTAACCTAACCTAACCTAACCTAACCTAACCTAACCTAACCTAACCTAACCTAACCTAACCTAACCTAACCTAACCTAACCTAACCTAACCTAACCTAACCTAACCTAACCTAACCTAACCTAACCTAACCTAACCTAACCTAACCTAACCTAACCTAACCTAACCTAACCTAACCTAACCTAACCTAACCTAACCTAACCTAACCTAACCTAACCTAACCTAACCTAACCTAACCTAACCTAACCTAACCTAACCTAACCTAACCTAACCTAACCTAACCTAACCTAACCTAACCTAACCTAACCTAACCTAACCTAACCTAACCTAACCTAACCTAACCTAACCTAACCTAACCTAACCTAACCTAACCTAACCTAACCTAACCTAACCTAACCTAACCTAACCTAACCTAACCTAACCTAACCTAACCTAACCTAACCTAACCTAACCTAACCTAACCTAACCTAACCTAACCTAACCTAACCTAACCTAACCTAACCTAACCTAACCTAACCTAACCTAACCTAACCTAACCTAACCTAACCTAACCTAACCTAACCTAACCTAACCTAACCTAACCTAACCTAACCTAACCTAACCTAACCTAACCTAACCTAACCTAACCTAACCTAACCTAACCTAACCTAACCTAACCTAACCTAACCTAACCTAACCTAACCTAACCTAACCTAACCTAACCTAACCTAACCTAACCTAACCTAACCTAACCTAACCTAACCTAACCTAACCTAACCTAACCTAACCTAACCTAACCTAACCTAACCTAACCTAACCTAACCTAACCTAACCTAACCTAACCTAACCTAACCTAACCTAACCTAACCTAACCTAACCTAACCTAACCTAACCTAACCTAACCTAACCTAACCTAACCTAACCTAACCTAACCTAACCTAACCTAACCTAACCTAACCTAACCTAACCTAACCTAACCTAACCTAACCTAACCTAACCTAACCTAACCTAACCTAACCTAACCTAACCTAACCTAACCTAACCTAACCTAACCTAACCTAACCTAACCTAACCTAACCTAACCTAACCTAACCTAACCTAACCTAACCTAACCTAACCTAACCTAACCTAACCTAACCTAACCTAACCTAACCTAACCTAACCTAACCTAACCTAACCTAACCTAACCTAACCTAACCTAACCTAACCTAACCTAACCTAACCTAACCTAACCTAACCTAACCTAACCTAACCTAACCTAACCTAACCTAACCTAACCTAACCTAACCTAACCTAACCTAACCTAACCTAACCTAACCTAACCTAACCTAACCTAACCTAACCTAACCTAACCTAACCTAACCTAACCTAACCTAACCTAACCTAACCTAACCTAACCTAACCTAACCTAACCTAACCTAACCTAACCTAACCTAACCTAACCTAACCTAACCTAACCTAACCTAACCTAACCTAACCTAACCTAACCTAACCTAACCTAACCTAACCTAACCTAACCTAACCTAACCTAACCTAACCTAACCTAACCTAACCTAACCTAACCTAACCTAACCTAACCTAACCTAACCTAACCTAACCTAACCTAACCTAACCTAACCTAACCTAACCTAACCTAACCTAACCTAACCTAACCTAACCTAACCTAACCTAACCTAACCTAACCTAACCTAACCTAACCTAACCTAACCTAACCTAACCTAACCTAACCTAACCTAACCTAACCTAACCTAACCTAACCTAACCTAACCTAACCTAACCTAACCTAACCTAACCTAACCTAACCTAACCTAACCTAACCTAACCTAACCTAACCTAACCTAACCTAACCTAACCTAACCTAACCTAACCTAACCTAACCTAACCTAACCTAACCTAACCTAACCTAACCTAACCTAACCTAACCTAACCTAACCTAACCTAACCTAACCTAACCTAACCTAACCTAACCTAACCTAACCTAACCTAACCTAACCTAACCTAACCTAACCTAACCTAACCTAACCTAACCTAACCTAACCTAACCTAACCTAACCTAACCTAACCTAACCTAACCTAACCTAACCTAACCTAACCTAACCTAACCTAACCTAACCTAACCTAACCTAACCTAACCTAACCTAACCTAACCTAACCTAACCTAACCTAACCTAACCTAACCTAACCTAACCTAACCTAACCTAACCTAACCTAACCTAACCTAACCTAACCTAACCTAACCTAACCTAACCTAACCTAACCTAACCTAACCTAACCTAACCTAACCTAACCTAACCTAACCTAACCTAACCTAACCTAACCTAACCTAACCTAACCTAACCTAACCTAACCTAACCTAACCTAACCTAACCTAACCTAACCTAACCTAACCTAACCTAACCTAACCTAACCTAACCTAACCTAACCTAACCTAACCTAACCTAACCTAACCTAACCTAACCTAACCTAACCTAACCTAACCTAACCTAACCTAACCTAACCTAACCTAACCTAACCTAACCTAACCTAACCTAACCTAACCTAACCTAACCTAACCTAACCTAACCTAACCTAACCTAACCTAACCTAACCTAACCTAACCTAACCTAACCTAACCTAACCTAACCTAACCTAACCTAACCTAACCTAACCTAACCTAACCTAACCTAACCTAACCTAACCTAACCTAACCTAACCTAACCTAACCTAACCTAACCTAACCTAACCTAACCTAACCTAACCTAACCTAACCTAACCTAACCTAACCTAACCTAACCTAACCTAACCTAACCTAACCTAACCTAACCTAACCTAACCTAACCTAACCTAACCTAACCTAACCTAACCTAACCTAACCTAACCTAACCTAACCTAACCTAACCTAACCTAACCTAACCTAACCTAACCTAACCTAACCTAACCTAACCTAACCTAACCTAACCTAACCTAACCTAACCTAACCTAACCTAACCTAACCTAACCTAACCTAACCTAACCTAACCTAACCTAACCTAACCTAACCTAACCTAACCTAACCTAACCTAACCTAACCTAACCTAACCTAACCTAACCTAACCTAACCTAACCTAACCTAACCTAACCTAACCTAACCTAACCTAACCTAACCTAACCTAACCTAACCTAACCTAACCTAACCTAACCTAACCTAACCTAACCTAACCTAACCTAACCTAACCTAACCTAACCTAACCTAACCTAACCTAACCTAACCTAACCTAACCTAACCTAACCTAACCTAACCTAACCTAACCTAACCTAACCTAACCTAACCTAACCTAACCTAACCTAACCTAACCTAACCTAACCTAACCTAACCTAACCTAACCTAACCTAACCTAACCTAACCTAACCTAACCTAACCTAACCTAACCTAACCTAACCTAACCTAACCTAACCTAACCTAACCTAACCTAACCTAACCTAACCTAACCTAACCTAACCTAACCTAACCTAACCTAACCTAACCTAACCTAACCTAACCTAACCTAACCTAACCTAACCTAACCTAACCTAACCTAACCTAACCTAACCTAACCTAACCTAACCTAACCTAACCTAACCTAACCTAACCTAACCTAACCTAACCTAACCTAACCTAACCTAACCTAACCTAACCTAACCTAACCTAACCTAACCTAACCTAACCTAACCTAACCTAACCTAACCTAACCTAACCTAACCTAACCTAACCTAACCTAACCTAACCTAACCTAACCTAACCTAACCTAACCTAACCTAACCTAACCTAACCTAACCTAACCTAACCTAACCTAACCTAACCTAACCTAACCTAACCTAACCTAACCTAACCTAACCTAACCTAACCTAACCTAACCTAACCTAACCTAACCTAACCTAACCTAACCTAACCTAACCTAACCTAACCTAACCTAACCTAACCTAACCTAACCTAACCTAACCTAACCTAACCTAACCTAACCTAACCTAACCTAACCTAACCTAACCTAACCTAACCTAACCTAACCTAACCTAACCTAACCTAACCTAACCTAACCTAACCTAACCTAACCTAACCTAACCTAACCTAACCTAACCTAACCTAACCTAACCTAACCTAACCTAACCTAACCTAACCTAACCTAACCTAACCTAACCTAACCTAACCTAACCTAACCTAACCTAACCTAACCTAACCTAACCTAACCTAACCTAACCTAACCTAACCTAACCTAACCTAACCTAACCTAACCTAACCTAACCTAACCTAACCTAACCTAACCTAACCTAACCTAACCTAACCTAACCTAACCTAACCTAACCTAACCTAACCTAACCTAACCTAACCTAACCTAACCTAACCTAACCTAACCTAACCTAACCTAACCTAACCTAACCTAACCTAACCTAACCTAACCTAACCTAACCTAACCTAACCTAACCTAACCTAACCTAACCTAACCTAACCTAACCTAACCTAACCTAACCTAACCTAACCTAACCTAACCTAACCTAACCTAACCTAACCTAACCTAACCTAACCTAACCTAACCTAACCTAACCTAACCTAACCTAACCTAACCTAACCTAACCTAACCTAACCTAACCTAACCTAACCTAACCTAACCTAACCTAACCTAACCTAACCTAACCTAACCTAACCTAACCTAACCTAACCTAACCTAACCTAACCTAACCTAACCTAACCTAACCTAACCTAACCTAACCTAACCTAACCTAACCTAACCTAACCTAACCTAACCTAACCTAACCTAACCTAACCTAACCTAACCTAACCTAACCTAACCTAACCTAACCTAACCTAACCTAACCTAACCTAACCTAACCTAACCTAACCTAACCTAACCTAACCTAACCTAACCTAACCTAACCTAACCTAACCTAACCTAACCTAACCTAACCTAACCTAACCTAACCTAACCTAACCTAACCTAACCTAACCTAACCTAACCTAACCTAACCTAACCTAACCTAACCTAACCTAACCTAACCTAACCTAACCTAACCTAACCTAACCTAACCTAACCTAACCTAACCTAACCTAACCTAACCTAACCTAACCTAACCTAACCTAACCTAACCTAACCTAACCTAACCTAACCTAACCTAACCTAACCTAACCTAACCTAACCTAACCTAACCTAACCTAACCTAACCTAACCTAACCTAACCTAACCTAACCTAACCTAACCTAACCTAACCTAACCTAACCTAACCTAACCTAACCTAACCTAACCTAACCTAACCTAACCTAACCTAACCTAACCTAACCTAACCTAACCTAACCTAACCTAACCTAACCTAACCTAACCTAACCTAACCTAACCTAACCTAACCTAACCTAACCTAACCTAACCTAACCTAACCTAACCTAACCTAACCTAACCTAACCTAACCTAACCTAACCTAACCTAACCTAACCTAACCTAACCTAACCTAACCTAACCTAACCTAACCTAACCTAACCTAACCTAACCTAACCTAACCTAACCTAACCTAACCTAACCTAACCTAACCTAACCTAACCTAACCTAACCTAACCTAACCTAACCTAACCTAACCTAACCTAACCTAACCTAACCTAACCTAACCTAACCTAACCTAACCTAACCTAACCTAACCTAACCTAACCTAACCTAACCTAACCTAACCTAACCTAACCTAACCTAACCTAACCTAACCTAACCTAACCTAACCTAACCTAACCTAACCTAACCTAACCTAACCTAACCTAACCTAACCTAACCTAACCTAACCTAACCTAACCTAACCTAACCTAACCTAACCTAACCTAACCTAACCTAACCTAACCTAACCTAACCTAACCTAACCTAACCTAACCTAACCTAACCTAACCTAACCTAACCTAACCTAACCTAACCTAACCTAACCTAACCTAACCTAACCTAACCTAACCTAACCTAACCTAACCTAACCTAACCTAACCTAACCTAACCTAACCTAACCTAACCTAACCTAACCTAACCTAACCTAACCTAACCTAACCTAACCTAACCTAACCTAACCTAACCTAACCTAACCTAACCTAACCTAACCTAACCTAACCTAACCTAACCTAACCTAACCTAACCTAACCTAACCTAACCTAACCTAACCTAACCTAACCTAACCTAACCTAACCTAACCTAACCTAACCTAACCTAACCTAACCTAACCTAACCTAACCTAACCTAACCTAACCTAACCTAACCTAACCTAACCTAACCTAACCTAACCTAACCTAACCTAACCTAACCTAACCTAACCTAACCTAACCTAACCTAACCTAACCTAACCTAACCTAACCTAACCTAACCTAACCTAACCTAACCTAACCTAACCTAACCTAACCTAACCTAACCTAACCTAACCTAACCTAACCTAACCTAACCTAACCTAACCTAACCTAACCTAACCTAACCTAACCTAACCTAACCTAACCTAACCTAACCTAACCTAACCTAACCTAACCTAACCTAACCTAACCTAACCTAACCTAACCTAACCTAACCTAACCTAACCTAACCTAACCTAACCTAACCTAACCTAACCTAACCTAACCTAACCTAACCTAACCTAACCTAACCTAACCTAACCTAACCTAACCTAACCTAACCTAACCTAACCTAACCTAACCTAACCTAACCTAACCTAACCTAACCTAACCTAACCTAACCTAACCTAACCTAACCTAACCTAACCTAACCTAACCTAACCTAACCTAACCTAACCTAACCTAACCTAACCTAACCTAACCTAACCTAACCTAACCTAACCTAACCTAACCTAACCTAACCTAACCTAACCTAACCTAACCTAACCTAACCTAACCTAACCTAACCTAACCTAACCTAACCTAACCTAACCTAACCTAACCTAACCTAACCTAACCTAACCTAACCTAACCTAACCTAACCTAACCTAACCTAACCTAACCTAACCTAACCTAACCTAACCTAACCTAACCTAACCTAACCTAACCTAACCTAACCTAACCTAACCTAACCTAACCTAACCTAACCTAACCTAACCTAACCTAACCTAACCTAACCTAACCTAACCTAACCTAACCTAACCTAACCTAACCTAACCTAACCTAACCTAACCTAACCTAACCTAACCTAACCTAACCTAACCTAACCTAACCTAACCTAACCTAACCTAACCTAACCTAACCTAACCTAACCTAACCTAACCTAACCTAACCTAACCTAACCTAACCTAACCTAACCTAACCTAACCTAACCTAACCTAACCTAACCTAACCTAACCTAACCTAACCTAACCTAACCTAACCTAACCTAACCTAACCTAACCTAACCTAACCTAACCTAACCTAACCTAACCTAACCTAACCTAACCTAACCTAACCTAACCTAACCTAACCTAACCTAACCTAACCTAACCTAACCTAACCTAACCTAACCTAACCTAACCTAACCTAACCTAACCTAACCTAACCTAACCTAACCTAACCTAACCTAACCTAACCTAACCTAACCTAACCTAACCTAACCTAACCTAACCTAACCTAACCTAACCTAACCTAACCTAACCTAACCTAACCTAACCTAACCTAACCTAACCTAACCTAACCTAACCTAACCTAACCTAACCTAACCTAACCTAACCTAACCTAACCTAACCTAACCTAACCTAACCTAACCTAACCTAACCTAACCTAACCTAACCTAACCTAACCTAACCTAACCTAACCTAACCTAACCTAACCTAACCTAACCTAACCTAACCTAACCTAACCTAACCTAACCTAACCTAACCTAACCTAACCTAACCTAACCTAACCTAACCTAACCTAACCTAACCTAACCTAACCTAACCTAACCTAACCTAACCTAACCTAACCTAACCTAACCTAACCTAACCTAACCTAACCTAACCTAACCTAACCTAACCTAACCTAACCTAACCTAACCTAACCTAACCTAACCTAACCTAACCTAACCTAACCTAACCTAACCTAACCTAACCTAACCTAACCTAACCTAACCTAACCTAACCTAACCTAACCTAACCTAACCTAACCTAACCTAACCTAACCTAACCTAACCTAACCTAACCTAACCTAACCTAACCTAACCTAACCTAACCTAACCTAACCTAACCTAACCTAACCTAACCTAACCTAACCTAACCTAACCTAACCTAACCTAACCTAACCTAACCTAACCTAACCTAACCTAACCTAACCTAACCTAACCTAACCTAACCTAACCTAACCTAACCTAACCTAACCTAACCTAACCTAACCTAACCTAACCTAACCTAACCTAACCTAACCTAACCTAACCTAACCTAACCTAACCTAACCTAACCTAACCTAACCTAACCTAACCTAACCTAACCTAACCTAACCTAACCTAACCTAACCTAACCTAACCTAACCTAACCTAACCTAACCTAACCTAACCTAACCTAACCTAACCTAACCTAACCTAACCTAACCTAACCTAACCTAACCTAACCTAACCTAACCTAACCTAACCTAACCTAACCTAACCTAACCTAACCTAACCTAACCTAACCTAACCTAACCTAACCTAACCTAACCTAACCTAACCTAACCTAACCTAACCTAACCTAACCTAACCTAACCTAACCTAACCTAACCTAACCTAACCTAACCTAACCTAACCTAACCTAACCTAACCTAACCTAACCTAACCTAACCTAACCTAACCTAACCTAACCTAACCTAACCTAACCTAACCTAACCTAACCTAACCTAACCTAACCTAACCTAACCTAACCTAACCTAACCTAACCTAACCTAACCTAACCTAACCTAACCTAACCTAACCTAACCTAACCTAACCTAACCTAACCTAACCTAACCTAACCTAACCTAACCTAACCTAACCTAACCTAACCTAACCTAACCTAACCTAACCTAACCTAACCTAACCTAACCTAACCTAACCTAACCTAACCTAACCTAACCTAACCTAACCTAACCTAACCTAACCTAACCTAACCTAACCTAACCTAACCTAACCTAACCTAACCTAACCTAACCTAACCTAACCTAACCTAACCTAACCTAACCTAACCTAACCTAACCTAACCTAACCTAACCTAACCTAACCTAACCTAACCTAACCTAACCTAACCTAACCTAACCTAACCTAACCTAACCTAACCTAACCTAACCTAACCTAACCTAACCTAACCTAACCTAACCTAACCTAACCTAACCTAACCTAACCTAACCTAACCTAACCTAACCTAACCTAACCTAACCTAACCTAACCTAACCTAACCTAACCTAACCTAACCTAACCTAACCTAACCTAACCTAACCTAACCTAACCTAACCTAACCTAACCTAACCTAACCTAACCTAACCTAACCTAACCTAACCTAACCTAACCTAACCTAACCTAACCTAACCTAACCTAACCTAACCTAACCTAACCTAACCTAACCTAACCTAACCTAACCTAACCTAACCTAACCTAACCTAACCTAACCTAACCTAACCTAACCTAACCTAACCTAACCTAACCTAACCTAACCTAACCTAACCTAACCTAACCTAACCTAACCTAACCTAACCTAACCTAACCTAACCTAACCTAACCTAACCTAACCTAACCTAACCTAACCTAACCTAACCTAACCTAACCTAACCTAACCTAACCTAACCTAACCTAACCTAACCTAACCTAACCTAACCTAACCTAACCTAACCTAACCTAACCTAACCTAACCTAACCTAACCTAACCTAACCTAACCTAACCTAACCTAACCTAACCTAACCTAACCTAACCTAACCTAACCTAACCTAACCTAACCTAACCTAACCTAACCTAACCTAACCTAACCTAACCTAACCTAACCTAACCTAACCTAACCTAACCTAACCTAACCTAACCTAACCTAACCTAACCTAACCTAACCTAACCTAACCTAACCTAACCTAACCTAACCTAACCTAACCTAACCTAACCTAACCTAACCTAACCTAACCTAACCTAACCTAACCTAACCTAACCTAACCTAACCTAACCTAACCTAACCTAACCTAACCTAACCTAACCTAACCTAACCTAACCTAACCTAACCTAACCTAACCTAACCTAACCTAACCTAACCTAACCTAACCTAACCTAACCTAACCTAACCTAACCTAACCTAACCTAACCTAACCTAACCTAACCTAACCTAACCTAACCTAACCTAACCTAACCTAACCTAACCTAACCTAACCTAACCTAACCTAACCTAACCTAACCTAACCTAACCTAACCTAACCTAACCTAACCTAACCTAACCTAACCTAACCTAACCTAACCTAACCTAACCTAACCTAACCTAACCTAACCTAACCTAACCTAACCTAACCTAACCTAACCTAACCTAACCTAACCTAACCTAACCTAACCTAACCTAACCTAACCTAACCTAACCTAACCTAACCTAACCTAACCTAACCTAACCTAACCTAACCTAACCTAACCTAACCTAACCTAACCTAACCTAACCTAACCTAACCTAACCTAACCTAACCTAACCTAACCTAACCTAACCTAACCTAACCTAACCTAACCTAACCTAACCTAACCTAACCTAACCTAACCTAACCTAACCTAACCTAACCTAACCTAACCTAACCTAACCTAACCTAACCTAACCTAACCTAACCTAACCTAACCTAACCTAACCTAACCTAACCTAACCTAACCTAACCTAACCTAACCTAACCTAACCTAACCTAACCTAACCTAACCTAACCTAACCTAACCTAACCTAACCTAACCTAACCTAACCTAACCTAACCTAACCTAACCTAACCTAACCTAACCTAACCTAACCTAACCTAACCTAACCTAACCTAACCTAACCTAACCTAACCTAACCTAACCTAACCTAACCTAACCTAACCTAACCTAACCTAACCTAACCTAACCTAACCTAACCTAACCTAACCTAACCTAACCTAACCTAACCTAACCTAACCTAACCTAACCTAACCTAACCTAACCTAACCTAACCTAACCTAACCTAACCTAACCTAACCTAACCTAACCTAACCTAACCTAACCTAACCTAACCTAACCTAACCTAACCTAACCTAACCTAACCTAACCTAACCTAACCTAACCTAACCTAACCTAACCTAACCTAACCTAACCTAACCTAACCTAACCTAACCTAACCTAACCTAACCTAACCTAACCTAACCTAACCTAACCTAACCTAACCTAACCTAACCTAACCTAACCTAACCTAACCTAACCTAACCTAACCTAACCTAACCTAACCTAACCTAACCTAACCTAACCTAACCTAACCTAACCTAACCTAACCTAACCTAACCTAACCTAACCTAACCTAACCTAACCTAACCTAACCTAACCTAACCTAACCTAACCTAACCTAACCTAACCTAACCTAACCTAACCTAACCTAACCTAACCTAACCTAACCTAACCTAACCTAACCTAACCTAACCTAACCTAACCTAACCTAACCTAACCTAACCTAACCTAACCTAACCTAACCTAACCTAACCTAACCTAACCTAACCTAACCTAACCTAACCTAACCTAACCTAACCTAACCTAACCTAACCTAACCTAACCTAACCTAACCTAACCTAACCTAACCTAACCTAACCTAACCTAACCTAACCTAACCTAACCTAACCTAACCTAACCTAACCTAACCTAACCTAACCTAACCTAACCTAACCTAACCTAACCTAACCTAACCTAACCTAACCTAACCTAACCTAACCTAACCTAACCTAACCTAACCTAACCTAACCTAACCTAACCTAACCTAACCTAACCTAACCTAACCTAACCACCTAACCTAACCTAACCTAACCTAACCTAACCTAACCTAACCTAACCTAACCTAACCTAACCTAACCTAACCTAACCTAACCTAACCTAACCTAACCTAACCTAACCTAACCTAACCTAACCTAACCTAACCTAACCTAACCTAACCTAACCTAACCTAACCTAACCTAACCTAACCTAACCTAACCTAACCTAACCTAACCTAACCTAACCTAACCTAACCTAACCTAACCTAACCTAACCTAACCTAACCTAACCTAACCTAACCTAACCTAACCTAACCTAACCTAACCTAACCTAACCTAACCTAACCTAACCTAACCTAACCTAACCTAACCTAACCTAACCTAACCTAACCTAACCTAACCTAACCTAACCTAACCTAACCTAACCTAACCTAACCTAACCTAACCTAACCTAACCTAACCTAACCTAACCTAACCTAACCTAACCTAACCTAACCTAACCTAACCTAACCTAACCTAACCTAACCTAACCTAACCTAACCTAACCTAACCTAACCTAACCTAACCTAACCTAACCTAACCTAACCTAACCTAACCTAACCTAACCTAACCTAACCTAACCTAACCTAACCTAACCTAACCTAACCTAACCTAACCTAACCTAACCTAACCTAACCTAACCTAACCTAACCTAACCTAACCTAACCTAACCTAACCTAACCTAACCTAACCTAACCTAACCTAACCTAACCTAACCTAACCTAACCTAACCTAACCTAACCTAACCTAACCTAACCTAACCTAACCTAACCTAACCTAACCTAACCTAACCTAACCTAACCTAACCTAACCTAACCTAACCTAACCTAACCTAACCTAACCTAACCTAACCTAACCTAACCTAACCTAACCTAACCTAACCTAACCTAACCTAACCTAACCTAACCTAACCTAACCTAACCTAACCTAACCTAACCTAACCTAACCTAACCTAACCTAACCTAACCTAACCTAACCTAACCTAACCTAACCTAACCTAACCTAACCTAACCTAACCTAACCTAACCTAACCTAACCTAACCTAACCTAACCTAACCTAACCTAACCTAACCTAACCTAACCTAACCTAACCTAACCTAACCTAACCTAACCTAACCTAACCTAACCTAACCTAACCTAACCTAACCTAACCTAACCTAACCTAACCTAACCTAACCTAACCTAACCTAACCTAACCTAACCTAACCTAACCTAACCTAACCTAACCTAACCTAACCTAACCTAACCTAACCTAACCTAACCTAACCTAACCTAACCTAACCTAACCTAACCTAACCTAACCTAACCTAACCTAACCTAACCTAACCTAACCTAACCTAACCTAACCTAACCTAACCTAACCTAACCTAACCTAACCTAACCTAACCTAACCTAACCTAACCTAACCTAACCTAACCTAACCTAACCTAACCTAACCTAACCTAACCTAACCTAACCTAACCTAACCTAACCTAACCTAACCTAACCTAACCTAACCTAACCTAACCTAACCTAACCTAACCTAACCTAACCTAACCTAACCTAACCTAACCTAACCTAACCTAACCTAACCTAACCTAACCTAACCTAACCTAACCTAACCTAACCTAACCTAACCTACGCGAGCCTAAAGGTCAGATTTAGGAGAAAGGCGAGGAACCCGCATGCATCCCACGTCGCGGTCCAGGTACCGCCGGCAGTGTGGGGGCGGCTTACAGGAGCGGGGTCGGTCCACATCGACATGCAAAGGGTCAGGGTAGAGGATCAGTCCCCCCTGATTCAGTGCTCCCGGTGCCTGGGCTACGGGCATGGAAAGCGGTTCTGCCGGGAACAGGTGGACGCGTGCAGTCACTGCGGGGGTGCTCACCACAGGTCGGAATGTGCCGACTGGTTGGCAAGGGTACCCCCGACGTGCTGCAATTGCGTGAAAGCCAAGTTGGGTGGAGCCGAACATAATGCTTTTAGCCCAGAGTGCCCTGTGAGGAGGAAGTGGGATACCCTGGCGAGATCTGCCGTAGCATATTGCTAAGGTGGATCCCAGGAACCCAGATCAGACTGTTTCCCCAGCGGGTGCGGGGCCGACATTCGTTGCGCAAGCAAACCTCCAGAGGAAACAACTAGCTACGCTGGAGTTTCTTCTGGAGGCCAAGCAACGAAAGGTCGACTTCGCGCTACTTCAGGAGCCTTACGTGGGGGGTCAAGGTAGAATGAGGGACCACCGGGGGGTGAGGATCTTCCAGGGTGAAAACGGACAGGGGGCCGCGGTCAAGTCAGCCATTGCGGTATTCAATGACGACCTGACCGTGACCCAATGTCCGACCCTCACCACCACTAACATCACGGTGGTGAAGATCCAAACCGGAGCCCGAGATATAGTGGTCATCTCGTTCTACTTTGAACCCGACAAACCCATAGGGCCATACCTGGAGCAACTGGGGAACATAGTTGCAAAACTGGGACCCCATAGAATCCTCGCAGGGGGCGACACCAACGCCAAAAGCGTGTGGTGGGGCAGCGGGGACACTGACTCCAGGGGAGAAGCGATGGCAGGGATGCTGGAGGAGCACGGATTGCAGGTGCTCAACGACGGCCTTTTACCAACTTTCGAAACTGTCAGAGGAGATAAGCTCCTGACAAGCTTTATAGATGTGACGGCGTGCACGGAGGACCTTCTCAACCTGGTGGAGGACTGGAAGGTGGATACCACGATGGCGAGCTCAGACCATAACAGCATAACACTTAAAATTAACGGAACAAAAATAAAATATGGAAAACAAAATTCAAAAACTACAAGAAAATACAATACAAAGAAAGCAAATTGGAACGCGTTTGACAATAAATTAGGACAAATTATAACAGAAAAACAAATTAATGAACAAGAAATAAACAAAATCAGAAACAAAATAGAAATCGACAACATAGTAAAAAAATATATAGAAGTAATTACAGAAACATGTGCAGAGACTATACCAACTATACAAATTAAAAATAAAATGAACTTACCATGGTGGTCCAAGGAGCTCGCCAGGATGAAGAAAGAAGTCACCACCAGGAAGAGAAGAATCCGATGTGCAGCGTCGGTCCGAAGATCCAAGGTCGTCGCTGAGTACCTGCAATCAAAAGAAAAATATGAATTAGAAGCCAAGAAGGCACAAGTAGACAGCTGGAAGGAGTTTTGTAAAACACAGAACAAGGAGAACATCTGGAACGGTATATACAGATGTATCGGTAAAGTGTCCAAAAGGCATGAAGACCTGCCATTGAAGAACAAAGGACTGATCCTCAGTGCGAAAGAGTCGGTGGATTTGCTGGCAGTGACATTCTACCCGGAAGATAATCTGCTGGAAGATAACTCAGACCACCAGAGAGTAAGAGAAGCAGCCGCTCGAGTAAATGACGTAGTCAATGCTGAGATCCATGACCCACCATTTACAATCGATGAACTACACGCGGCTACAAACAGCTTCAACCCAAAGAAGGCCCCGGGAGCAGACGGGCTGACAGCAGATATCTGCAAGAAAGTGATCGACAGCCACCCGGGATTGTTCCTATCACTGGCGAATAAGTGCCTAGAACTTGGCCACTTCCCGACCACCTGGAAGGAGGCTACGGTCATCATCCTCCGTAAGCCTGCCAAGGAGGACTACACACATATCAAGTCCTACAGACCTATAGGCCTTTTGCCAGTGATGGGAAAAATACTGGAGAAGATGGTGGTGGGCCGGGTGAGGTGGCATCTTCACCCGAGGATGAACCCCCGGCAGTTTGGCTTTATGCCCCAAAGGAGTACCGAGGACTCCCTCTATGTCCTAATGAAACACATAAGAAATAAAATAAAGGATAAAAAGATCGTAGTGGTAATATCATTGGACATAGAGGGAGCCTTCGACAGCGCCTGGTGGCCGGCTATAAGAGTCAGACTGTCGGAGGAAGACTGTCCGGTCAACATCCGAAGGGTGATAGATAGCTACCTCGAGAGCAGGAAAGTTAAGGTAAGGTATGCAGGGGAGGAGTCGGAGAGATGGACCTCCAAGGGATGCGTCCAGGGCTCTATTGGAGGCCCGACGTTCTGGAACCTGCTCCTCGACCCACTACTATCCGGACTGGACGGGCGGGGATGTTACTGCCAAGCATTTGCGGATGATGTGGTGCTCGCGTTCGACGGGGACAAGATGGCCGAAATCCAACGCCAGGCCAATGAAGCACTCGCCTATGTGAGGGACTGGGGAATCAGAAACAAGTTAAAATTCGCTCCCCACAAGACAAAGGCAATGGTGTTGACGCGCAAACTCAAGTACGATTCCCCAATCCTCCACATGGGCGGGGTCGACATTGGCCTGGAAAAACAAATAAAAATTTTAGGGGTTACCATCGACAGTGGGCTCACCTTTAAGGCGCACCTAACCGAGGTGTGTAGGAAGGCGCTCGCCTTCTACAACCGGCTTTCCAGGGCGGCGAGACTTCAGTGGGGCTTGGGGCCAGAGGTGATAAAATTACTATACAAGGCGGTGGTAGAGCCGACAATTTTATATGCCGCGAGTGTTTGGGCTCCAGCCGCGCAGAAGCTCGGCGCGAAAAAGCAGCTCGCCGTCGTACAGCGAGGCTTCGCGCAAAAGCTCACGAAGGCCTACAGGACGGTCTCCCTAAACTCGGCCCTACTGCTCGCAGGGATACTGCCCCTCGACATTCGGGCCAGGGAAAATGCTTCCCTGTACGAAGTCAAGAGGGGCTACTCCCTGCGGGCAGTTGGAGACCGGGAGGTGGAGCGTCCTGAGGCCTTCGGGAGCCTTGACCATCCAGCGCGAAGAGGAAGGGTGCACTACCAATGCGTGGTGGACGGTGCAGAAGTGAACCAGATCACGGATGCCAGCTTCAGTCTGTTTACAGACGGAAGCAAAATTGAAGGGAAAGTCGGAGCGGCGGTTTCCATTTGGGAAAACGCCGCGGAGAAAAAATCTATTAAATTGAAACTGGAATCCTTCTGCACCGTCTACCAGGCAGAGCTACTGGCCCTCCACAGGGCCGTGGAGGAAGCAGTAAAAAGTGGAAAGGCGCAGTGCAGCATCCTGAGCGACTCGAGGGCAGCGCTAGAAACCGTAGCGAGCGGCGTCTCCCTGCATCCCCTAGCGTTCGAGATAAACAAAAACTTACAACAGGCAAGCGAACGCAGCCAAATAATTAAATTATTTTGGATCAAGGCTCACGCAGGATTGCAGGGAAACGAGCGCGCAGACGAGCTCGCGAAGGATGCTGCACTGAAGCTGAAGACGCGGCCCCATTACGGTAGATGTCCCGTTTCATTCATCAAAAGTCAAATCCGTAAGGAGTCGGTTGAGGAATGGAACGGGCGCTACGTGACGGGGGAAACCGCGTCTACCACAAAGCTCTTCTTCCCCGACGCTGTGGAGGCCCACAGGCTGGTGCGTAAAATTGCGATCGACCCGATTACGACGCAGGTGTTCACTGGGCATGGCGGGTTCTCTGAGTACTTGAACCGATTCAAGTGCAAGGAGAGCCCGGCATGCATATGTGACCCTGCGGTGAGCGAGTCGATAATACACGCAATAACTGAATGCCCTGTACATATAGTCGATAGGTTTAACATAGAACAAGAGTTAGGAATAGACATAAACATAGATAATATAAGTAGGATAATTAAAGATAAGAATATAAGGCCTAAATTCATAAGTTTCTGTAAAAAAGTAGCAATAAGCGTTATAAATAGGAATAAGTAGCAATAAGTTAGTCTAAACTATATAACCTTAGATTATATAAGTTTAGAAACGTAAGTAACTTCGTAATAATTGTAATTTAGAATCAATAGATATAAGATAGAATAAGAATATGTAAACACCTAAAGATAAA
>JAPMUD010000062.1:25000-83039 GCA_033459515.1 Theretra japonica
TAACCTAACCTAACCTAACCTAACCTAACCTAACCTAACCTAACCTAACCTAACCTAACCTAACCTAACCTAACCTAACCTAACCTAACCTAACCTAACCTAACCTAACCTAACCTAACCTAACCTAACCTAACCTAACCTAACCTAACCTAACCTAACCTAACCTAACCTAACCTAACCTAACCTAACCTAACCTAACCTAACCTAACCTAACCTAACCTAACCTAACCTAACCTAACCTAACCTAACCTAACCTAACCTAACCTAACCTAACCTAACCTAACCTAACCTAACCTAACCTAACCTAACCTAACCTAACCTAACCTAACCTAACCTAACCTAACCTAACCTAACCTAACCTAACCTAACCTAACCTAACCTAACCTAACCTAACCTAACCTAACCTAACCTAACCTAACCTAACCTAACCTAACCTAACCTAACCTAACCTAACCTAACCTAACCTAACCTAACCTAACCTAACCTAACCTAACCTAACCTAACCTAACCTAACCTAACCTAACCTAACCTAACCTAACCTAACCTAACCTAACCTAACCTAACCTAACCTAACCTAACCTAACCTAACCTAACCTAACCTAACCTAACCTAACCTAACCTAACCTAACCTAACCTAACCTAACCTAACCTAACCTAACCTAACCTAACCTAACCTAACCTAACCTAACCTAACCTAACCTAACCTAACCTAACCTAACCTAACCTAACCTAACCTAACCTAACCTAACCTAACCTAACCTAACCTAACCTAACCTAACCTAACCTAACCTAACCTAACCTAACCTAACCTAACCTAACCTAACCTAACCTAACCTAACCTAACCTAACCTAACCTAACCTAACCTAACCTAACCTAACCTAACCTAACCTAACCTAACCTAACCTAACCTAACCTAACCTAACCTAACCTAACCTAACCTAACCTAACCTAACCTAACCTAACCTAACCTAACCTAACCTAACCTAACCTAACCTAACCTAACCTAACCTAACCTAACCTAACCTAACCTAACCTAACCTAACCTAACCTAACCTAACCTAACCTAACCTAACCTAACCTAACCTAACCTAACCTAACCTAACCTAACCTAACCTAACCTAACCTAACCTAACCTAACCTAACCTAACCTAACCTAACCTAACCTAACCTAACCTAACCTAACCTAACCTAACCTAACCTAACCTAACCTAACCTAACCTAACCTAACCTAACCTAACCTAACCTAACCTAACCTAACCTAACCTAACCTAACCTAACCTAACCTAACCTAACCTAACCTAACCTAACCTAACCTAACCTAACCTAACCTAACCTAACCTAACCTAACCTAACCTAACCTAACCTAACCTAACCTAACCTAACCTAACCTAACCTAACCTAACCTAACCTAACCTAACCTAACCTAACCTAACCTAACCTAACCTAACCTAACCTAACCTAACCTAACCTAACCTAACCTAACCTAACCTAACCTAACCTAACCTAACCTAACCTAACCTAACCTAACCTAACCTAACCTAACCTAACCTAACCTAACCTAACCTAACCTAACCTAACCTAACCTAACCTAACCTAACCTAACCTAACCTAACCTAACCTAACCTAACCTAACCTAACCTAACCTAACCTAACCTAACCTAACCTAACCTAACCTAACCTAACCTAACCTAACCTAACCTAACCTAACCTAACCTAACCTAACCTAACCTAACCTAACCTAACCTAACCTAACCTAACCTAACCTAACCTAACCTAACCTAACCTAACCTAACCTAACCTAACCTAACCTAACCTAACCTAACCTAACCTAACCTAACCTAACCTAACCTAACCTAACCTAACCTAACCTAACCTAACCTAACCTAACCTAACCTAACCTAACCTAACCTAACCTAACCTAACCTAACCTAACCTAACCTAACCTAACCTAACCTAACCTAACCTAACCTAACCTAACCTAACCTAACCTAACCTAACCTAACCTAACCTAACCTAACCTAACCTAACCTAACCTAACCTAACCTAACCTAACCTAACCTAACCTAACCTAACCTAACCTAACCTAACCTAACCTAACCTAACCTAACCTAACCTAACCTAACCTAACCTAACCTAACCTAACCTAACCTAACCTAACCTAACCTAACCTAACCTAACCTAACCTAACCTAACCTAACCTAACCTAACCTAACCTAACCTAACCTAACCTAACCTAACCTAACCTAACCTAACCTAACCTAACCTAACCTAACCTAACCTAACCTAACCTAACCTAACCTAACCTAACCTAACCTAACCTAACCTAACCTAACCTAACCTAACCTAACCTAACCTAACCTAACCTAACCTAACCTAACCTAACCTAACCTAACCTAACCTAACCTAACCTAACCTAACCTAACCTAACCTAACCTAACCTAACCTAACCTAACCTAACCTAACCTAACCTAACCTAACCTAACCTAACCTAACCTAACCTAACCTAACCTAACCTAACCTAACCTAACCTAACCTAACCTAACCTAACCTAACCTAACCTAACCTAACCTAACCTAACCTAACCTAACCTAACCTAACCTAACCTAACCTAACCTAACCTAACCTAACCTAACCTAACCTAACCTAACCTAACCTAACCTAACCTAACCTAACCTAACCTAACCTAACCTAACCTAACCTAACCTAACCTAACCTAACCTAACCTAACCTAACCTAACCTAACCTAACCTAACCTAACCTAACCTAACCTAACCTAACCTAACCTAACCTAACCTAACCTAACCTAACCTAACCTAACCTAACCTAACCTAACCTAACCTAACCTAACCTAACCTAACCTAACCTAACCTAACCTAACCTAACCTAACCTAACCTAACCTAACCTAACCTAACCTAACCTAACCTAACCTAACCTAACCTAACCTAACCTAACCTAACCTAACCTAACCTAACCTAACCTAACCTAACCTAACCTAACCTAACCTAACCTAACCTAACCTAACCTAACCTAACCTAACCTAACCTAACCTAACCTAACCTAACCTAACCTAACCTAACCTAACCTAACCTAACCTAACCTAACCTAACCTAACCTAACCTAACCTAACCTAACCTAACCTAACCTAACCTAACCTAACCTAACCTAACCTAACCTAACCTAACCTAACCTAACCTAACCTAACCTAACCTAACCTAACCTAACCTAACCTAACCTAACCTAACCTAACCTAACCTAACCTAACCTAACCTAACCTAACCTAACCTAACCTAACCTAACCTAACCTAACCTAACCTAACCTAACCTAACCTAACCTAACCTAACCTAACCTAACCTAACCTAACCTAACCTAACCTAACCTAACCTAACCTAACCTAACCTAACCTAACCTAACCTAACCTAACCTAACCTAACCTAACCTAACCTAACCTAACCTAACCTAACCTAACCTAACCTAACCTAACCTAACCTAACCTAACCTAACCTAACCTAACCTAACCTAACCTAACCTAACCTAACCTAACCTAACCTAACCTAACCTAACCTAACCTAACCTAACCTAACCTAACCTAACCTAACCTAACCTAACCTAACCTAACCTAACCTAACCTAACCTAACCTAACCTAACCTAACCTAACCTAACCTAACCTAACCTAACCTAACCTAACCTAACCTAACCTAACCTAACCTAACCTAACCTAACCTAACCTAACCTAACCTAACCTAACCTAACCTAACCTAACCTAACCTAACCTAACCTAACCTAACCTAACCTAACCTAACCTAACCTAACCTAACCTAACCTAACCTAACCTAACCTAACCTAACCTAACCTAACCTAACCTAACCTAACCTAACCTAACCTAACCTAACCTAACCTAACCTAACCTAACCTAACCTAACCTAACCTAACCTAACCTAACCTAACCTAACCTAACCTAACCTAACCTAACCTAACCTAACCTAACCTAACCTAACCTAACCTAACCTAACCTAACCTAACCTAACCTAACCTAACCTAACCTAACCTAACCTAACCTAACCTAACCTAACCTAACCTAACCTAACCTAACCTAACCTAACCTAACCTAACCTAACCTAACCTAACCTAACCTAACCTAACCTAACCTAACCTAACCTAACCTAACCTAACCTAACCTAACCTAACCTAACCTAACCTAACCTAACCTAACCTAACCTAACCTAACCTAACCTAACCTAACCTAACCTAACCTAACCTAACCTAACCTAACCTAACCTAACCTAACCTAACCTAACCTAACCTAACCTAACCTAACCTAACCTAACCTAACCTAACCTAACCTAACCTAACCTAACCTAACCTAACCTAACCTAACCTAACCTAACCTAACCTAACCTAACCTAACCTAACCTAACCTAACCTAACCTAACCTAACCTAACCTAACCTAACCTAACCTAACCTAACCTAACCTAACCTAACCTAACCTAACCTAACCTAACCTAACCTAACCTAACCTAACCTAACCTAACCTAACCTAACCTAACCTAACCTAACCTAACCTAACCTAACCTAACCTAACCTAACCTAACCTAACCTAACCTAACCTAACCTAACCTAACCTAACCTAACCTAACCTAACCTAACCTAACCTAACCTAACCTAACCTAACCTAACCTAACCTAACCTAACCTAACCTAACCTAACCTAACCTAACCTAACCTAACCTAACCTAACCTAACCTAACCTAACCTAACCTAACCTAACCTAACCTAACCTAACCTAACCTAACCTAACCTAACCTAACCTAACCTAACCTAACCTAACCTAACCTAACCTAACCTAACCTAACCTAACCTAACCTAACCTAACCTAACCTAACCTAACCTAACCTAACCTAACCTAACCTAACCTAACCTAACCTAACCTAACCTAACCTAACCTAACCTAACCTAACCTAACCTAACCTAACCTAACCTAACCTAACCTAACCTAACCTAACCTAACCTAACCTAACCTAACCTAACCTAACCTAACCTAACCTAACCTAACCTAACCTAACCTAACCTAACCTAACCTAACCTAACCTAACCTAACCTAACCTAACCTAACCTAACCTAACCTAACCTAACCTAACCTAACCTAACCTAACCTAACCTAACCTAACCTAACCTAACCTAACCTAACCTAACCTAACCTAACCTAACCTAACCTAACCTAACCTAACCTAACCTAACCTAACCTAACCTAACCTAACCTAACCTAACCTAACCTAACCTAACCTAACCTAACCTAACCTAACCTAACCTAACCTAACCTAACCTAACCTAACCTAACCTAACCTAACCTAACCTAACCTAACCTAACCTAACCTAACCTAACCTAACCTAACCTAACCTAACCTAACCTAACCTAACCTAACCTAACCTAACCTAACCTAACCTAACCTAACCTAACCTAACCTAACCTAACCTAACCTAACCTAACCTAACCTAACCTAACCTAACCTAACCTAACCTAACCTAACCTAACCTAACCTAACCTAACCTAACCTAACCTAACCTAACCTAACCTAACCTAACCTAACCTAACCTAACCTAACCTAACCTAACCTAACCTAACCTAACCTAACCTAACCTAACCTAACCTAACCTAACCTAACCTAACCTAACCTAACCTAACCTAACCTAACCTAACCTAACCTAACCTAACCTAACCTAACCTAACCTAACCTAACCTAACCTAACCTAACCTAACCTAACCTAACCTAACCTAACCTAACCTAACCTAACCTAACCTAACCTAACCTAACCTAACCTAACCTAACCTAACCTAACCTAACCTAACCTAACCTAACCTAACCTAACCTAACCTAACCTAACCTAACCTAACCTAACCTAACCTAACCTAACCTAACCTAACCTAACCTAACCTAACCTAACCTAACCTAACCTAACCTAACCTAACCTAACCTAACCTAACCTAACCTAACCTAACCTAACCTAACCTAACCTAACCTAACCTAACCTAACCTAACCTAACCTAACCTAACCTAACCTAACCTAACCTAACCTAACCTAACCTAACCTAACCTAACCTAACCTAACCTAACCTAACCTAACCTAACCTAACCTAACCTAACCTAACCTAACCTAACCTAACCTAACCTAACCTAACCTAACCTAACCTAACCTAACCTAACCTAACCTAACCTAACCTAACCTAACCTAACCTAACCTAACCTAACCTAACCTAACCTAACCTAACCTAACCTAACCTAACCTAACCTAACCTAACCTAACCTAACCTAACCTAACCTAACCTAACCTAACCTAACCTAACCTAACCTAACCTAACCTAACCTAACCTAACCTAACCTAACCTAACCTAACCTAACCTAACCTAACCTAACCTAACCTAACCTAACCTAACCTAACCTAACCTAACCTAACCTAACCTAACCTAACCTAACCTAACCTAACCTAACCTAACCTAACCTAACCTAACCTAACCTAACCTAACCTAACCTAACCTAACCTAACCTAACCTAACCTAACCTAACCTAACCTAACCTAACCTAACCTAACCTAACCTAACCTAACCTAACCTAACCTAACCTAACCTAACCTAACCTAACCTAACCTAACCTAACCTAACCTAACCTAACCTAACCTAACCTAACCTAACCTAACCTAACCTAACCTAACCTAACCTAACCTAACCTAACCTAACCTAACCTAACCTAACCTAACCTAACCTAACCTAACCTAACCTAACCTAACCTAACCTAACCTAACCTAACCTAACCTAACCTAACCTAACCTAACCTAACCTAACCTAACCTAACCTAACCTAACCTAACCTAACCTAACCTAACCTAACCTAACCTAACCTAACCTAACCTAACCTAACCTAACCTAACCTAACCTAACCTAACCTAACCTAACCTAACCTAACCTAACCTAACCTAACCTAACCTAACCTAACCTAACCTAACCTAACCTAACCTAACCTAACCTAACCTAACCTAACCTAACCTAACCTAACCTAACCTAACCTAACCTAACCTAACCTAACCTAACCTAACCTAACCTAACCTAACCTAACCTAACCTAACCTAACCTAACCTAACCTAACCTAACCTAACCTAACCTAACCTAACCTAACCTAACCTAACCTAACCTAACCTAACCTAACCTAACCTAACCTAACCTAACCTAACCTAACCTAACCTAACCTAACCTAACCTAACCTAACCTAACCTAACCTAACCTAACCTAACCTAACCTAACCTAACCTAACCTAACCTAACCTAACCTAACCTAACCTAACCTAACCTAACCTAACCTAACCTAACCTAACCTAACCTAACCTAACCTAACCTAACCTAACCTAACCTAACCTAACCTAACCTAACCTAACCTAACCTAACCTAACCTAACCTAACCTAACCTAACCTAACCTAACCTAACCTAACCTAACCTAACCTAACCTAACCTAACCTAACCTAACCTAACCTAACCTAACCTAACCTAACCTAACCTAACCTAACCTAACCTAACCTAACCTAACCTAACCTAACCTAACCTAACCTAACCTAACCTAACCTAACCTAACCTAACCTAACCTAACCTAACCTAACCTAACCTAACCTAACCTAACCTAACCTAACCTAACCTAACCTAACCTAACCTAACCTAACCTAACCTAACCTAACCTAACCTAACCTAACCTAACCTAACCTAACCTAACCTAACCTAACCTAACCTAACCTAACCTAACCTAACCTAACCTAACCTAACCTAACCTAACCTAACCTAACCTAACCTAACCTAACCTAACCTAACCTAACCTAACCTAACCTAACCTAACCTAACCTAACCTAACCTAACCTAACCTAACCTAACCTAACCTAACCTAACCTAACCTAACCTAACCTAACCTAACCTAACCTAACCTAACCTAACCTAACCTAACCTAACCTAACCTAACCTAACCTAACCTAACCTAACCTAACCTAACCTAACCTAACCTAACCTAACCTAACCTAACCTAACCTAACCTAACCTAACCTAACCTAACCTAACCTAACCTAACCTAACCTAACCTAACCTAACCTAACCTAACCTAACCTAACCTAACCTAACCTAACCTAACCTAACCTAACCTAACCTAACCTAACCTAACCTAACCTAACCTAACCTAACCTAACCTAACCTAACCTAACCTAACCTAACCTAACCTAACCTAACCTAACCTAACCTAACCTAACCTAACCTAACCTAACCTAACCTAACCTAACCTAACCTAACCTAACCTAACCTAACCTAACCTAACCTAACCTAACCTAACCTAACCTAACCTAACCTAACCTAACCTAACCTAACCTAACCTAACCTAACCTAACCTAACCTAACCTAACCTAACCTAACCTAACCTAACCTAACCTAACCTAACCTAACCTAACCTAACCTAACCTAACCTAACCTAACCTAACCTAACCTAACCTAACCTAACCTAACCTAACCTAACCTAACCTAACCTAACCTAACCTAACCTAACCTAACCTAACCTAACCTAACCTAACCTAACCTAACCTAACCTAACCTAACCTAACCTAACCTAACCTAACCTAACCTAACCTAACCTAACCTAACCTAACCTAACCTAACCTAACCTAACCTAACCTAACCTAACCTAACCTAACCTAACCTAACCTAACCTAACCTAACCTAACCTAACCTAACCTAACCTAACCTAACCTAACCTAACCTAACCTAACCTAACCTAACCTAACCTAACCTAACCTAACCTAACCTAACCTAACCTAACCTAACCTAACCTAACCTAACCTAACCTAACCTAACCTAACCTAACCTAACCTAACCTAACCTAACCTAACCTAACCTAACCTAACCTAACCTAACCTAACCTAACCTAACCTAACCTAACCTAACCTAACCTAACCTAACCTAACCTAACCTAACCTAACCTAACCTAACCTAACCTAACCTAACCTAACCTAACCTAACCTAACCTAACCTAACCTAACCTAACCTAACCTAACCTAACCTAACCTAACCTAACCTAACCTAACCTAACCTAACCTAACCTAACCTAACCTAACCTAACCTAACCTAACCTAACCTAACCTAACCTAACCTAACCTAACCTAACCTAACCTAACCTAACCTAACCTAACCTAACCTAACCTAACCTAACCTAACCTAACCTAACCTAACCTAACCTAACCTAACCTAACCTAACCTAACCTAACCTAACCTAACCTAACCTAACCTAACCTAACCTAACCTAACCTAACCTAACCTAACCTAACCTAACCTAACCTAACCTAACCTAACCTAACCTAACCTAACCTAACCTAACCTAACCTAACCTAACCTAACCTAACCTAACCTAACCTAACCTAACCTAACCTAACCTAACCTAACCTAACCTAACCTAACCTAACCTAACCTAACCTAACCTAACCTAACCTAACCTAACCTAACCTAACCTAACCTAACCTAACCTAACCTAACCTAACCTAACCTAACCTAACCTAACCTAACCTAACCTAACCTAACCTAACCTAACCTAACCTAACCTAACCTAACCTAACCTAACCTAACCTAACCTAACCTAACCTAACCTAACCTAACCTAACCTAACCTAACCTAACCTAACCTAACCTAACCTAACCTAACCTAACCTAACCTAACCTAACCTAACCTAACCTAACCTAACCTAACCTAACCTAACCTAACCTAACCTAACCTAACCTAACCTAACCTAACCTAACCTAACCTAACCTAACCTAACCTAACCTAACCTAACCTAACCTAACCTAACCTAACCTAACCTAACCTAACCTAACCTAACCTAACCTAACCTAACCTAACCTAACCTAACCTAACCTAACCTAACCTAACCTAACCTAACCTAACCTAACCTAACCTAACCTAACCTAACCTAACCTAACCTAACCTAACCTAACCTAACCTAACCTAACCTAACCTAACCTAACCTAACCTAACCTAACCTAACCTAACCTAACCTAACCTAACCTAACCTAACCTAACCTAACCTAACCTAACCTAACCTAACCTAACCTAACCTAACCTAACCTAACCTAACCTAACCTAACCTAACCTAACCTAACCTAACCTAACCTAACCTAACCTAACCTAACCTAACCTAACCTAACCTAACCTAACCTAACCTAACCTAACCTAACCTAACCTAACCTAACCTAACCTAACCTAACCTAACCTAACCTAACCTAACCTAACCTAACCTAACCTAACCTAACCTAACCTAACCTAACCTAACCTAACCTAACCTAACCTAACCTACCCGTACGAAGATCGAAGGTCGTCGATGAGTACCTGAAAGCAAAAGAAAATTATGAAACAGAAGCGAAGAAAGCTCAAATAAATAGCTGGAAAGAATTCTGTAAGACGCAAAATAATGAAAATATATGGGAAGGGGTCTACAGATGTATAGGGAAAGTTAAGAAGAGACAGGAAGACCTGCCATTGACTCTAGCTGGACAGACCCTTAGTGCGAAAGAATCGGCTGAGCTCCTGGCAGCGACGTTCTATCCGAGGGACGATGAAGCGGAAGACAACTCAGACCACCAGAGTATAAGAGAAACAGCCGCACGAGTAAATGACGTAGTCAATGCTGAGACCCATGACCCACCATTTACAATCGAAGAACTATATGCGGCTGCATACAGCTTCAACCCCAAGAAAGCCCCTGGTGCAGACGGCTTAACGGCCGAGATCTGCAAAAGAGCTATCGACAGAGATCCGGAGTTATACCTATCACTGGCAAACAAATGTCTGGAACTTGGCCACTTCCCTAGGATTTGGAAGGAGGCGACGGTGGTCATCCTGAGGAAGCCGGCCAAGGAGGACTACACTAACGTGAAGTCCTACAGACCAATAGGACTTTTGCCAGTGATGGGTAAAATTCTGGAAAAGATGGTGGTGGGTCGAGTGAGGTGGCATCTTCACCCGAGGATGAACCCCCGACAGTTTGGCTTTATGCCCCAGAGAAGCACCGAGGACTCCCTCTATGTCCTAATGAAATACATACGCGAAAAAATAACAGAAAAGAAAATTGTTGTGATCGTATCATTGGACATAGAGGGAGCCTTCGATAGCGCCTGGTGGCCAGCGATAAGAGTCAGACTGTCGGAGGAGGGATGCCCGATCAACATCCGGAGGGTGATAGATAGCTACCTCGAGAGCAGGAAGGTAAAGCTTCGCTATGCGGGCGAGGAGTGCGAAAGGTGGACCTCCAAAGGATGCGTTCAAGGCTCCATTGGAGGTCCAACTTTCTGGAACCTGCTCCTCGACCCACTACTGTCGGATCTCGATAGAAGGGGCAGTTACTGTCAGGCGTTCGCCGACGATGTAGTGCTCGCATTTGAAGGAAATGAAATGGCCAAAATCCAACGCCAGGCCAACGAAACTCTTGCCTATGTGAGGGACTGGGGAATAAGAAACAAGCTGAAATTCGCACCCCATAAAACCAAAGCGATGGTGCTGACGCGGAAGCTGAAGTACGATTCCCCAATCCTTCACATGGGAGGAGTGGACATTGGCCTGGAGAAAGAAATTAAAATCCTGGGGGTGATAGTGGATAGCGGGCTGAGCTTCAAGCCGCATGTCACCGAAGTTTGTAGAAAGGCAATAGCCTTCTACAACCAGCTTTCTCGGGCGGCAAAATTGCAATGGGGCTTGGGACCAGAAGTGATAAAGTTATTGTATATGGCAGTAGTGGAGCCAATAATTTTATATGCTTCCAGTGTTTGGGCCCCAGCATCGCAAAAACTTGGCGTTAGAAAGCAGCTCGCTGTTGTGCAGCGGGGATTCGCGCAAAAACTCACGAAGGCCTACAGGACGGTCTCACTAAACTCGGCCCTACTGCTCGCCGGGATACTCCCTCTTGACATTCGAGTCAGGGAAAATGCTTCCCTGTACGAGGTCAGGAGGGGCTACTCGCGGCGGGCGGTGGGAGATCGGGAGGTGGAGCGTCCTGTGGCCTTCGAGAGACTTAAACACCCAGCGCAGAGAGGTGCAGTTCCCTACCAGTGCCTGCAGAACGGTGCAGAGGTTGACCAGTCAGCTAATACTGGATACAGCATTTACACGGACGGGAGTAAGATCGAGGGCAGGGTTGGAGCGGCGGTATCCATATGGGAGAACGCCGCCGAAAAGAAATGCGTAAAGCTAAAACTGGACAACTTCTGCACCGTCTATCAGGCGGAATTGTTGGCCCTGCACAGGGCCGTGGAAGAAGCGGTGAAAAGTGGGAGGCCGCAGTGCAGCATCCTAAGCGACTCGAGAGCCGCGCTGGAAACTGTTGCAAGCGGCATTTCCTTGCATCCCCTGGCGTTCGAAATTAACAACAGCTTGCAAACAGCCAAAGAACGCGGCAAAATAATAAAATTATTTTGGATAAAGGCACACGCGGGGCTGCAGGGAAATGAACGGGCAGACGAGCTCGCGAAGGATGCTGCACTGAGGCTGAAGACGAGGCCCCACTATGACAGATGTCCCGTCTCGTTCGTCAAAAGACAAATCCGAAAGGAGTCTGTTGACGAATGGAACGGGCGCTACATGATGGGGGAAACCGCGTCGACCACAAAGCTCTTCTTCCCCGACGCTGTGGAGGCCCATCAACTGGTACGCAAAGTTGCGATCGACCCGGTCACGACACAGGTCTTCACGGGGCATGGCGGGTTCTCCGAGTACCTGAATCGATTCAAGTGCAAGGAGAGTCCGGCATGCATCTGTGACCCAGCCGTGGGCGAGTCGATCGTACACGCACTAGTAGAATGCCCTGTACATCTACTTGATCGACATAACATTGAAAACGAATTAAATATAAATATAAATGTAAATAATTTTAAAATATTAATTAGAGATAAGGATACTAGGTATAAATTCATAAAATATTGTAAAAAAGTAGCATTAAGTGTAATAAATAGGAATAAGTAGAAATAAGTTAGGCTAAGTATATAATTTTAAGATTATATCACTCTAGCAATAAAAAACTAAATGTATATAGAATTTATGACCTAGAATAAGATAGTTATAAGAAAAATGTAAACAAAATAGAAAAATTAAAGAAAAATAAAATAAACCCCATAGTTAAGGTAACTAGGCCATAAGTAGGACCTCCCTACGAAGGAGATAGGCCATAAGTAGGACCTCCCAAAGAAGGAGACAGGGACAGTTTAGGAGTAAGTATTAAAAGAGAAATAGGTACGAAATGACTCTGACCTAAGTTAGGGGAACGAGAGGGGCTAAACGCCCCAAAAAAAAAAAAAAAAAAAAAAAAACCTAACCTAACCTAACCTAACCTAACCTAACCTAACCTAACCTAACCTTTTTTTTTTTTTTTTTTTTTTTTTTTTTTTTTTTTTTTTTTTTTTTCGCGGGGAAAATCCCTTTACGGACCATCCCACCCCCGGAGGGGCGGGGGTGTGTCGGACTCACCGGCGCCTTCCGACCCAGCGAGATTGCAGAGCGACCGCTGGGTCGGGTCCCTACCGTAGATCATGCGCCGGAATACCGACTAAAAACCCCGCGTTGGCCACCATCGGTGCACCCTCAGAGACGGCCCCGGGATACCGTGTGTGGATTGCGCCGGGACCGCCTCCATGTGCACTGCCGCATTGCGACGCGGCATGGGACGCATGTTGCGTCACGTCTCGGGGGCCGCCAGGATAGGGACGGCGACCCCATGTGGCCTCTCCGGCGCCGGGTTAGGTGACATCCCGGCGTCTCCTTCGTCTCCTTTGGAGACGAGCGGGATCGGTCTGCTCCCGATCCCGCTCGGCGCTCTCCTTCTGCGAAATGACGCATTCGCAGAAGGAGAGCATGGCTCGCCATGACCTCCAACTGCCGACCATGCTGGCGACCACGGCCGGCAGCGAGAGGTCCCTTCCTACGACCGATTCGAGAGCGCTGCGCTCATCGTCCCAGGCTGGGCACTCCTCCAGCGTGTGCTGGGCCGTGTCCTCACGGCAGTTGCCACAGTGGTGGCACACGGCGGACTCCTCCGCTCCGGCTACGCGCCACAGGTACTCACCGAAGCAACCATGCCCGGTGAGCACCTGCGTCAGCCGGTATGTCGGCGCACCGTGGCGCCTGTCCATCCACTGTTCGAGGACAGGTCGCACTGCCGCGACGGTCCTCACGCCCGCACTCGGGTTCTCCAGCCTGGAACGCCACTCCTCCACGGCGGCCCTGCGGATGGAGGCCTTCATGGCCTCGACCTCTCGGAGGGCCGGCCTCTGCCCGAGTCTGAACGCCTCCTCCCGCCAGAAAAATACTGACGAGAGGGCCTGTGCGTCCAGCTCCCAAGGCAGAGTACCCGCCAAACCTAACCTAACCTAACCTAACCTAACCTAACCTAACCTAACCTAACCTAACCTAACCTAACCTAACCTAACCTAACCTAACCTAACCTAACCTAACCCGCTTGATAGTTTTAGTGTACTTTTGAGTTGTTATTTGAAATTAATAACAGTAATTTTCAATTTTTTGGCCCCCCTCGAAATTTTTTGCTCCCGGCTGTTTCCGATTGTTGCACCATTACACGCGTCACATCGAGCCCGACACGTGGATACCACGCACGTGGGGTCTGGACGCACGAAAACTGCAAAATCGGTCATAATCGTTCATTATTGAATCGAATGTATGAAAATCCACCTAAGCTGTGCAGCAGCGAAAAATTCGAAAATCAAACCATTTTTAGACGAGGCTCGTGGAGCCTTACAAACTGACCTGCTTACACCGTGTGAACGCGGTGTTCACTTAGATCAGAATTATACAGACAAGTGTGAATATAAGCACTCACTTTTTACAAAAATCGGTAGATCAAATTTCGTGAGCCCTTTACACTCACGTAATAGTATTTGACGGTACCCCTAACCAGGACATAAGATGCCCAGTTTCCACACACCCCAAAAGAAACCTTCCGTCTCCCTACAGAGCAACGAGACGAACATCGAAGCCCCAGAGAGTACTGGTCCCTCGAGCAGCCAAACGGTAGCCCAAGCTAGACGCAGCATCGAGTCTCGGCTTGATGGAGCGTCAGAGATTGGAGACACAACGATGGCACTGAGAGCTAGTCAGAAAGCTAGGATTCCTGCAACATCATCTGCAACTACAGCTGCCACAGACAGGGGAGGCACAACCCAGAAGTCGCCAGCTCCTGGAACATCGAGCGGACGGGACTCGCCTAAAAAAGCGGGCCCAGCCTACACGAGCAGGATAGCGGAGGCCAGGGCGTGCCTAATGAAAGCAAAGCTCCAAATCAACAATAGCAGGAATCTGAAAACAGATATTAAGATGGATGTTATCGAGGCCACGGAAAGGCTATTTAAGTTAGTAAAGGAGGCGGAAGAAGGAACGCCCTACAGAGAAGGGGAGGAGAGAAAAGAAATAGGGAAAAATAAAGCCAAAAAGGTGAACATAGAAGAAAGAGGAAAAGAAGAAGAAAGAACAGGCAAGGAAAAATTAGAGCAAGAACTAGTGAGGAAATTGGAGGAACATGGGAAACTGCTACAGGAAAGTAAACAGGAAATGGAGAGAATAAAGGAAGAGATCAGAAATTGTAAAGACGAAATGGCGGCTCAACGAACGTATGCGAGTGTAGCAGCTGTTCCACAACAAGGCAAAGCGCCAAATGTAACTTCGGCGATGCACTCCATTGTCATAACATCAAGGGACGAAAAGGAAACGGGAGATGAGGTGGTGGAGAAGTTTAGAAAAGCGGTAAATGCTACAGAAGAGGGAATTAGGATCGACAAAATTCGGAAAGCGAAAGAGAGGAAAGTTATTGTAGGTTGTCAGGATAGGAATCAACTCGAAAAAATAAAAGAAAAAATAGGAAAATCAGGTAATAGTCTAAGGGCAGAGGAGATAAAAAATAAAGACCCTCTAATCATCCTCAAAGATGTATTGAGCTGCCATAAAGACGAAGAACTAGTTAATGCGATTAGGAAACAGAATAAAGGGCTGATAGATAAAATAGGAAAGGACGAAGACAGGATAGAGATAAGATATAGGAAACGGGCGCGGAACCCCCTGATGACGCATATCGTTCTGCGTGTCTCACCGCAACTCTGGCAGCGATTTACTGAGGCCGGAGCGTTGCACATAGATGTCCAGAGGGTCAGAGTGGAAGACCAGTCTCCCTTGGTCCAATGCTCAAGATGTTTGGGCTACGGCCATGGGAGGCGGTTCTGCAAGGCCTCTCTGGACGTGTGCAGTCACTGTGCGGGACCGCATCTGAGGGCGGAGTGCCCGGACTGGATGGCAGCTGCAGCACCTACATGCTGCAACTGCCAAAAGGCGAAAATCGCCGACACCGCGCACAACGCCTTCAGTCGGGACTGTCCAGTGAGAACAAGATGGGACGCTCTGGCCCGCTCCGCCATAGCGTACTGCTGAGGTGGCCCCCGAAGCCTCCGGCCAGACTATGCCCGACCCCGACCCCGGCGTGAGGCCATACCTGTTTTCTCAGGCCAACCTGCAGAGGAAGGCTCTGGCAACGCAAGAACTCATGCTTCTGGCAGCAGAGCGGGGACTTGCGTTTGCATTAATACAGGAGCCATACGTCGGGGGAACTGGCCGCGTGAAGCAGTACGGGACCGTCAGGATCTTCCAGTGCGCGGAGCGGATTGAAGGGCCTGTCAAGGCGGCCATCGCAGTCTTTGACGACGGAGTGGACGCCTTGATATGCCCAGAATTCACAACGACAAATATCGTCGTGCTGAAAGTCCGCACCAGTGCCTGGGAGGTCCTGTTGGTCTCGTGCTACTTCGAACCGGACCGGCCTGTAGCGGGTTATTTAGACCACCTCAGGGCTATAGTCCAAAAGTATGGTCCGGGGCGCCTATTGATAGGAGGGGACACCAACGCGAAGAGCCTGTGGTGGAGTCAGGAGATCGACCGGAGGGGGGAAGAGGTGTCAGACTGGCTGGACGAGGCGGGGCTCCACGTGCTGAATGAAGGCAATACGCCAACGTTCTTCGCCGTGCGAGGAGACAGGGCATACTCTAGCCGGGTGGACATCACCGCCTGCTCGGTCGACCTCCTGGGAAAAATTCAAAACTGGCATGTCGAGGAGGACCTGACGAGCTCGGACCACAATACTATTATATTTAAGATGGTTCGGGATAAAGGAAACAGCATTAGAATCGAAAGGACTACACGAAAATATAATACAAAAAAGGCGGATTGGGAAAAATTTGGAAAAGAGTTTAAGAAATTAATAAATGAGCACAAAATCACTAAATTAAACATAGATAAGTTAGATAATAAACAAGAGTTAGAGTGTACAATAGAAAAATATACAGACATAATAATTGAGACATGTGAAAAAACAATACCTAAGAAAAAAGTAAACAAAAAATTTAGCATACCTTGGTGGTCCAAAGAGCTCGAAGAGTCCAGACTCGACATGATGCGGAAGAAACGCAGAGTCAGGTGGGCCGCGCCTGTAAGAAAAGAAAAAGTTATTAGAGAATACAAAGAAGCTAAAAATAAATACGAGACAGAAGCTAAGGAGGCGCAAGCAAAGAGTTGGGTAGAGTTCTGTGGGAAGCAAGACAAGGAAGGAGTATGGGATGGGGTATATCGAGCACTGGGCAGGTTGACTAAGCGGCATGAGGACCAGCCCCTCGCCAGGGACGGAAAGATCCTGGGATCGGAGGAGTCGGCAAGGTTTCTTGCCGACACCTTCTACCCAGACGACCCTGACGAGGAAGACAACCGGGATCACCAGCGCGTCAGGGAGTTGGCTGCGCGTGTGAACGAAAGAGTCGATGGTGAGGTACATGACCCTCCGTTCACAATGCGCGAGCTTCGTGTCGCGCTGGCGGGTTTTAACCCCCGGAAAGCGCCCGGCGCGGACGGCCTGACCTCCGATATCTGTGCGCAGTCGATCGGCCAGGATCCGGCAGCCTTCCTATCACTGGCAAATAAGTGCCTGGAATTGGCCTGTTTTCCAAAAATTTGGAAGCAGGCCACGGTCGCTGTGCTTCGGAAGCCGGGTAAGGAGGACTACACGGTTCCGAAAGCGCATCGACCTATAGGACTTTTGCCGGTGATGGGAAAGTTGCTGGAAAAGATGTTGGTGGGTAGGCTCAAGTGGCACCTCCTTCCAAGGATGAGCCACCGCCAGTACGGCTTTATGCCACAAAGGGGCACCGAGGACTCCCTCTATGTCCTAATGGAACATATTAGGGCGAAGCTCGTAGAAAAGCGCGTCATAATATTGATATCCTTGGACATAGAGGGAGCCTTCGATAGCGCCTGGTGGCCAATGCTGAAAGTACGGCTGGCGGAAGAGCAATGCCCACCTAACATCAGACGGCTGGTCGACAGCTATCTGGATGATCGGATGGTCAGAGTTCGTTACGCCGGCGCAGAAGCTGCAAAACGGACTGTTAAGGGATGCGTCCAGGGGTCAATCGGCGGCCCAATCCTGTGGAACCTCCTCCTCGACCCCCTGCTGAAGGGGCTAGAGCACCGAGGCGACTATTGCCAGGCTTTTGCCGACGATGTCGTCTTGGTGTTTGATGGGGGTTCCACGGGAGAGGCACAGAGGCAGGCCAATGCGGCGCTAACCTATGTGCGGGATTGGGGTATCAGAAATAAACTAAAGTTCGCGCCGCACAAAACCCAGGCGATGGTCATTACCAATAAACTAAAGTACGATACTCCAATCCTGCGCATGGGAGGCGTCGACGTTGGCCTGTCTACTGAAATAAAGCTCCTGGGGCTGACGATTGACCGCGGACTCACCTTTAACAGCCACGTTAAGCAGGCGTGCAAAAAGGCTGTGACTATCTTCCAAATGCTCGCGAGGTCAGCCAAAGTCCAGTGGGGGCTGGGACCGGAGGTGATCAGGGCGATCTACACGGCGGCGGTTGAGCCCGTTATCCTCTACGCGAGTAGTGCGTGGGCTCCCGCTAGCCGTAAACTGGGGGTGAGGAAGCAGCTCGGAGCAATCCAGCGGAGCTTTGCTCAAAAGCTGACGAAGGCGTACAGGACCACCTCCCTAAACTCAACCCTACTGCTGGCGGGGATACTACCTCTTGACATAAGGGTGCGGGAAACCGCACTCCTTTACGAGATCAAGAGGGGGTATTCCCGGCAGGTGGTGGGCGATCGGGAGGTTGAGGTGCCGGTGCCCTTCGTCAAGCTGGATCACCCTGCGGACCTGGGGGGAGGGACGTTCCAATGCGTGGTGAGCGGGGCAGAACTGGCTGAGCACGTCGGTGAGGGTCTTAGCATCTTCACCGACGGCAGCAAGATTGATGGGAAAGTCGGAGCGGCACTGTCCATATGGCATGGCGCCGCCGAGACGAGTACCAGAAAATTGCGACTAGAGCCGTACTGTTCCGTTTACCAGGCGGAACTTCTCGCCCTCCAGAAAGCCGTAGAGGAGGCGCTCCGCAGCAAGCTTCCCACGTGCAGCATCTTCAGCGATGCCAGGTCCGCCCTCGAAGTTGTCACCAAGGGTGACTCTCTCCACCCCATAGCGTTTGAAATTAATAAAAAAATACAAGAAGCCAACAAACGCACCCAGAAAATTAAACTTTTCTGGGTGAAGGCACATGTGGGGTTGGAGGGAAATGAGAGGGCGGACACGCTTGCTAAGGATGCTGCACAACACCTTAAGACACGTGCGCACTATGACAAATGTCCGGCCTCATTCGTCAAGGGACAGATCCGAAAGGAGTCCATTGACGAGTGGAGCCGGAGATACGCGGAAGGAGAGACGGCTTCGATAACGAAGCTGTTCTTTCCGGACGCAGTCGAGGCGCACAGGGTCGTCAGAAAGATTGCCCTGGACCCACTGCTGACGCAGGTATTCACCGGGCACGGCGGGTTCTCCGAGTACTTGCATCGCTTCAAGTGCAAGGAGAGCCCGGCGTGCCTGTGTGACCCCGACGTCAGCGAGACGGTCCCACATCTCCTGCTCGTTTGCCCCATCCATAATCTAAAAAGATACAACTTAGAGTGTAAAATTAACCATAAGCTAGAAATAAGTACGATCAGTAATATAATGAGGGATAACTATGCTAGGAAGGACTTTTTATTATTCTGTAAGGAAATCATAAAAGAAGTGACAAGTAGAAACAAGTAGAAATAAGAATCACTATTAATATAATTGTAACTTATATGTAATTAGTAATTAAGAAAATAGATGTCCTAGAATAAACTAAATAAGAAAATAAGAAACTAAATAATAGAATAAACTAAAGTAAGGCAAAAAAAAAAAAAAAAAAAAAAAAAAAAAAAAAAAAAAAAAAAAAAAAAAACTGAAAATGCGCTAACTAAAGACAATAAGATAAATTAGTTATTAAGATAAGATAGATAGGCTCTGTATAATGTTGTGAACTAGAAATAAGATGTGGTAAATGTACGGACTTAAATTGTAGGAATAGTACGATATAACTTAACTATGTTATGTATATGCATTATAAGCATTAAGATTAAAATATAACCTTACTGAAAATAATTAATTAATGGTAGTAAAATATTAAGTTAAATAAAGGCCCTTGTCCTGGATAGGGGGTGACAGGGTGAGGTGCAAAACCCACCATATAAAAAAAAAAAAAAAAAAAACCTAACCTAACCTAACCTAACCTAACCTAACCTAACCTAACCTAACCTAACCTAACCTAACCTAACCAGAGTCGCAAGCCACCCGTAGCCACGAGCGCATCGTTTTTCCCCCGCTCCGCAAGTTTTAAAGTGTTAAAATCGGAAAGTGGTGGAAAAAGTTCCCGAAAGTTCGCGAAAGTTTGCACAGCTTACCACCCCAGTGCAAGTGTTGCCGTGTGCAAAAATCGCGAGCAAAAAAGCTAAAAACCGCGCTTTTCCGGGACTTTAAGTGTTTTCACAAATTTTAAAAAAGTGAAAGTTGAGTGCGCTGCAAAAACTAAAGCGACGACATAGTGTTTTTCCGGTGCTATAGTGAAGATCTCAGTGGAGACCAGTGTCTGATCCAAGCTTTGGATTTTTCCCGTGTGTAGTTTCAGTGATACTGCCAAAAGTTGGTTTTCATCACGCGGCAGAGAAGCCGAAGGAGACTTCCTTGACGGAAGGGCTACACACCATCAGACAGAGGAGAACATCCCTTACCTGGTCATCCGCTCAGAAGCAATTTTGAACGTAAGTTGTGACAGCTACTTACATCTTGGTGGTTGAAAAATTTTGGTCACTTTTCAGAACCTTGTAGGAGCCGAAAACGATCTGTGACCCCTTAACATTTTTGTTAGACCTGAAGGGGCTGTTCATCAGGTATACTGGTGAGTAAAAATTTTCTGAATCCGCCAGTATTCGGCTTTTTGCAGGGCGAAAAACCAACCAAGAGTAAATTTCAAGGCCACGTCGCAACTGCGTAATTGTTTGTATTGTGCCGGAATATTAACACCGTGTGTGACTCCGTGTTCCACTGTGCGTAGTAGCGAGTGCTGCGTAGTGGAGGTTTCCATGCTTGTTTGACAATAACAAGTGAGTCACCGTACGGCTTGCAGTCGGTGGATTTCGGGTAAACAACATCTACTCTCGAATAGACGGTTCTGGAAGTCCCTGTACAACGACCAGAGCCGATTCCACCTGACCCCTCGGTGACGTCACGTTGTCGACGAGCGTGGACCCCGAACGCCGAGCAGTTCCGAAGCCCAGTGTCCTTCCCAACCGATATCCTTCCCCTTCCCCGACCCCGACCAAAACTCCCCCCCCGCCAAATTTTTACCCCCCCCCCCCCGCCCCCCCGCCTTCACCCCCTCGGAGGTGAAGATTCCCCCCCACTTCCCCGCAAATTTTTTGCTTCACCCCCTCCCTTCCTAACTTCCTCAGTATTGGGCTTGGAGACCCGTTTTAGGGTTCAAATTGTGGGTCTCTTCAAGGCCTACAATCCCTGCCCGGCAGAAGTCTCGAGTTGCATCCGGTTAACTTTTTGGAAATTTTTGGTTTTTAAAAATTTGTTTAAAATTTTATATTAAATTCAAAATTTTACCCATTTAGTAGGGCGTTTAACCGGTGCGACCCCGCACACGTCGCCCCGCACAGTTTCCAGGAACACATTTTAAATTAATTTATTTTAAAATTTTAACTTCTGACCTAGGTTAAGTTAGTTTTAAGACCTTTCCCCTGTGGAGAATTTTAAAATTTTAAATTTTTTGATTCAGCTTGCAGGCCACATACACCTGCAAGCTTAAAGTTTTATAAACTGACGCGTCCCTCTGATAGATCCGACAACAAAATTAATATTAGAACCACCGTGACTCGTCTACAGCTTGGGAAATCTGTGTGTGTACATTTGAGGGCTATTTACACCCTCAAGTGTTAACCTTGTCCTGTCGACAGTAATCCACGGCGATACCCTCAGCGCCCAAGATGTTCGGGTTCAGAACTCCCGCAAAGGAGGTGGAATCCCGAGCAGTCCGCCGCAGCGCAACGCCCGACGAGACCAGCCCAAAGGATGCGACCGGCACCAAAGTCGCGCAGGCCAGGCGCAGCATCGAGTCGCAGATTGAAAAATCTGCGGAGCCGGTGCTGGCAGGGCCATCGCGGCAGAGGGCTACGGTGACGCAACTGGAGGGCAAGGGTACGGGCCAGGCGAAGAAAGCGGCGGATGTTACCAGCGTGGCTGAGCGACCTCAGCAAGTTGCGGCACCCACCACCTTCGCCAATCGCACCGCAGAGGCAAAGGCTTGCCTCATGCGGATCAAGCTGTCGATTGGCAACAGCCGCAATCTCAAAACTGAGATCAAGAACGAGGTCACCAACGCCACAGAAAGGTTGTTCAAGTTGGTAAAGGAAGCTGAGGAAGGGAGAAAGTTTAAGGAAATGGAATGCAAGGAAACGATAACATCCAAGGAGAAGGACGACAACACATTGAAGAAGGATGAAGATTGTAAGAGAACAGGAGAGCAGGAGCTCATCAAGAAAATTGATGAGCATAGTGAGATGCTCAGGAAGAATAGAGAAGAGATGGCAGCGTTGACGGAAGCGATCCGACAACAGAAAGAGGACTGGGACCAGCGACAGAGCTACGCCAGCGTTCTTACGGGACCCCCAAGGCCGAGGCCGAACCAGGCAGCAATGCACTCGGTGGTCATAGCCTCGGAGGACAAGAACGAGACGGGCGAGCAGGTCCTAGAACGGATCCGCAAAACCGTCAACGCTAGGGACGAAGGGATTCAAATTGACAGGATAAGGAAGGCTAAGGACAGGAAAGTGATATTAGGATGTAGTTCGAAAGATGAGCTGGACAGGGTAAAGGAAAGGATTAAGAAAGGGGAAGGACGTTTCAAGGTGGAGGATGTAAAGAACAAGGATCCTCTTGTAATCCTGAGAAACGTCCTCAGTCACAATACGGACGAAGAGATCGTCAAGGCACTCCGATCACAGAACCGGAACCTGATTGGGGATGTGGGAGGGGACCGCGCGCGCATGTCCGTTAAGTTCCGGAAGGGCGCGCGGAACGCACTCACATCGCACATAGTGCTACAAGTCTCTCCAGAGTTGTGGAAGAGACTTACCCAGCAGGGGTCGGTTCACATCGACGTCCAACGAGTGAAAGTCGAGGACCAATCCCCTCTTGTGCAGTGTTCGCGCTGCCTCGGGTATGGCCACGGGAGGCGGTTCTGTAGTGACCAGACTGACGTGTGCAGTCATTGTGGGGGTGCGCACCTGGGTAGGGACTGTGCCAAACGCTTGGCACAGGCGCCCCCCACGTGTTGCAACTGCGTCAGGTCGGGTCTCGATAGAGCCGACCATAATGCTTTTAGCGGCGAATGTCCGGTGAGGAGGAAGTGGGACGCCCTGGCGCGGACGGCGGTAGCGTATTGCTGAGGTTGTCCCCAGGGTAAGTGAGCAAAACGATCCCTCAGCAGGAGCACGGCCACTGCTCGTGGCCCAGGCTAATCTCCAGCGAAAGCAGTTGGCCACGCAGGAGATTATGCTGGAGGCCGCGAGCAGAAAAATGGCGTTCGCTCTACTCCAGGAGCCATATGTGGGCGCTCAAGGTAGGGTGAGGGACTACGGCGGCGCGAGGGTTTTCCAGTATGTAGGCGTGGACAATACTACGGTTAAGGCCGCTATTGTAGTATTTGACGATGACACCAAAGTCAAGCCATGTCCAAAGTTCACCACGACCAACATCTCAGTGGTGACCATATATACTGGAGGCCGGGAAATCGCCGTGGTCTCCGTCTACTTTGAGCCGGATAAACCCATAGGGCCATACTTGGAACAACTGGGGAGGATCGTTAGCGAACTGGGTCCCACCAATGTCCTCATCGGCGGTGACTTCAACGCTAAAAGCATGTGGTGGGGTAGCGCGGGTACTGACGGTAGGGGAGAGGACCTAGCAGAATGCATAGGAGAATGGGGCCTCCAGGTGCTCAATGAAGGCGACGTACCCACGTTTGACACAATAAGGGGTGGTAAGCGCTATACAAGCTATGTGGACATTACATTATGCACAGAGGACCTTCTCGGCCAGGTGAACGACTGGCGGATCAGTGAAGGCCTTGTGAGCTCCGACCACAATACCATTTTATTTCACATCAATTTTGGCAAACTAGATCGGATTCAAATTAGTAGAACTACTCGGACTTTTAATACCAAAAAGGCTAATTGGGCTAAATTTAGTGATAAATTCGCCCAATTAAAATTAGACTCAAAATTTAATACTTGCAATATTTCTAACTTAAAAAACAAAAGAGAAATAGACGGAATAGTAGAAGATTACACTCAAGTCATTCTGGAAGCCTGTAATCAGAGCATACCGAAATTCAAAATTAATAGAAAGCCTACTATTCCATGGTGGTCTGATGAGCTAGCCTCACTGAGAAAGGCCATGGTCACCAGGAGGAGAAGGATCCGCTGGGCAGCACCAGTCCGCAGGGAATTCGTCGTCGGAGAGTACCTAAAAGCAAAGGAAGAGTATGAGACAGCAGCTAAAAGGGCCCAAACAAACAGCTGGAAGGCATTCTGCGAACGACAAGCTAAAGAAACCGTTTGGGACGGCATTTATAGAGTGATAGGGCGAGTGTCAAAAAGAGAGGAGGATCTCCCCCTGAAGAAAGACGGAGTTACCCTTAGTCCAGAGGAATCGGCGAAGGTTTTGGCGGAAGTCTTCTACCCGGAGGACCGGGGGGAGGATGATAACGCAGAACACCAGCGGATTAGGGCAGAAGCTCATAGCATAAATGACGGATTAGCGGATAGTGATTATCACGATCCGCCATTTACCATGGATGAAACCTTGGCGGCTGTGAACAGCTTCAACCCTAAGAAAGCCCCCGGAGCAGATGGTCTAACAGCTGACATCTGCAAACAAGCTATCCTTAAGGATCCGGAGTTGTTCCTCGCACTGGCTAACAAGTGCCTTGCAAATGGCCACTTCCCGACCATCTGGAAGGAGGCCACGGTCGTAGTCCTCCGTAAACCCGGAAAGGAGGACTACACACACGTTAAATCGTACAGACCGATAGGCTTGTTGCCGGTGCTGGGAAAGATTCTGGAGAAGATGGTAGTGGGAAGAGTGAAGTGGCATCTGCTACCTAGGATGAGTACACGACAGTTTGGCTTTATGCCCCAAAGAGGCACGGAAGACTCCCTCTATACCCTACTCCAGTACATCAGGGGTAAAGTGAGTGACAAGAAAATTGTCACACTGATCTCACTGGATATAGAGGGAGCCTTCGACAGTGCTTGGTGGCCTGCTATTAAGGTCAGACTGGCGGAGGAAGGTTGTCCGAAAAATATAAGACGGTTAGTAGACAGCTACTTCGAGAGCCGTAGAGTCAAAGTTCGCTACGCCGGAGTAGAACACACGAGAACGACCACCAAGGGATGTGTACAAGGGTCTATTGGTGGTCCTATCATGTGGAACTTGCTCCTCGACCCACTGCTAAAGGAGCTCGACAAGCAGGGCTTTTACTGCCAAGCCTTTGCCGATGACGTTGTGTTAGTGTTTCACGGAGATGAGACACTAAAAATACAGAAACAGGCCAATGAGGCGCTAGCGTATGTGCGGGACTGGGGAGTTCGGAATAAGCTGAATTTCGCTCCACAGAAGACGAAGGCTATGGTCGTAACACGACGACTAAAGTACGACTCCCCAGTCCTGCGCATGGGCGGAGTGGACATTGGCCTGTCACACGAAATTAAAATACTGGGCCTGACTGTGGATGACAAATTAACATTCAACACGCACGTCTCGGAAGTTTGTAGGAAGGCTATAGGCTTCTACAAACGACTGGCTACTGCAGCAAAGGTGCAGTGGGGACTGGGACCTGAGGTAGTAAAAACCCTGTATACGGCAGTCGTTGAACCCACGATATTATATGCGGCCAGTGCTTGGGCGCCAGCGAGTAATAAGATTTGTATACAGAAGAAGCTCGCTAGGGTTCAGCGGGGTTTTGCACAGAAAATGGTAAAGGGCTACAGGACCGTTTCACTAAACTCGGCCCTGCTGCTTGCCGGGATCCTTCCGCTAGACATTCGTGTCCGAGAAGCGGCGCTACTTTACGAAGTGAAAAAAGGACATACTCAGCAAGTGGTGGGTGACCGGGAGGTGGAATGTCCTGTGCCCTTTGCTATTTCGAAACACCCGGCTCACCGTAGAGCGTTGCAGTTCGAATGCGTGGTGAACGATGCAGAGCTGAACCTCAAGGCTGCGAATACCGTCAAGGTATTCACCGACGGCAGCAAAATTGGTGGCCAAGTCGGAGCATCGGTGTCCTTATGGGACGGCGATGCCGAGACGAAAGCCACCAAAATGAAACTGGAATCGTTCTGCACCGTTTACCAGGCAGAGCTGCTCGCTCTGCGGAAAGCTGTGCAAATGGCCTTACAGGGCAATCGTAAAGACTACAGCATCTTCTGCGATTCGAGGGCCGCGCTCGAGTCCGTCGCGAGCGGAAACTCCCTCCACCCCATTGCATTTGGCATCAACGATTTGTTGAGTAAGACCGTAGAGTGCGATAAAACCATTAACCTCTTTTGGGTTAAGGCGCACGTGGGGTTGGCTGGGAATGAGCGCGCAGACGAACTCGCTAAAGCAGCGGCCCAAACGCTGAAAAAGAAGCCCGACTACGACCTATGCCCCGTATCATTCGTCAAGCGACAGATCCGACAGGCGTCGATTGACGAGTGGAACGAGCGCTATCGGGTGGGAGAAACAGCTTCAGTGACCAAGCTGTTTTTCCCTGACGCCAGACAAGCATACAGCGTAATCCGGAAGATGCCAACGGACCCGGTTCTCACGCAAGTTTTCACGGGTCATGGGGGATTCTCTGAGTACTTGAATCGCTTCAAGTGCAAGGAGAACCCCTCATGCATCTGTGACTCAGCGGCCATTGAAGATGTCTTGCACGTGTTGACCGAATGCCCAGTATATCTGTATCAACGTCTGAAAGTCGAAAGCGAAATCGAAATGAAAATTTGTAAAGATAACCTAAGCAGTATACTGGAGACCGGTGAGATAAGATGTAAATTTTTAAGATACTGTAAAGATATAGCGTGTAAAGTGTTGGAAAGGAATAAATAGATAGGGCAACTACTTAATATAATATGATATTATATAAACCTAGTTGCCAAGGAATGTGGTTTTGACGAAGAAGACATGCTATATCAAAACATGTGTAAATTTTACAATGTTTTTATTCTCTAACAAGTATGTAAGTTTTAATGTTTTTAAAGTTATTGTGATATTTTGTACATACTTGTATTTTATTGTATAATAGTAGTATCTTGTAGTTGTCGGATGACTGTAATCGTTCAGATAGGTAGTTAGATTAGCATCAGACGAAGCACTTTATGTGTGATATTTTTACATGTGTAACTTTTTACTCTTCTAGTCGTTTTTAATAAATGTATGTTAATCATTAAATTACTGTAGAAAAATCCTCTGAACGGTATCGGAGGGACAAGTTTAAAAAAAAAAAAAAAAAAAAAAAAAAAAAAAAAAAAAAAAAAAAAAAAACCTAACCTAACCTAACCTAACCTAACCTAACCTAACCTAACCTAACCTAACCTAACCTAACCTAACCTAACCTAACCTAACCTAACCTAACCTAACCTAACCTAACCTAACCTAACCTAACCTAACCTAACCTAACCTAACCTAACCTAACCTAACCTAACCTAACCTAACCTAACCTTCAAAGCGCACGTGGCCGCTTCGTGTAAAAAAGCAGCGGATATTTATAAACAACTAGCGTGTGCGGCGAAGGTTACATGGGGTCTAAATGGTGAGATCACGAGAGTCATATGCATCTCAGTTGTGGAAGCCATCATGACATATGCCTCGTGTGCATGGTCTGATGCTACAAATCTCCAGCTAGTTCAAAATCAACTTAACACAATCCAAAGGGGCTTTGCACAAAAAATTTGCAAAGCTTACCGGACTGTCTCTCTGACATCGGCGTTGACCTTGTCGGGAATCCTACCTCTTGACCTGAGAATACAAGAGGTGGCAAACCTGTACAGGGCCAAAAAAGGTATCTCTCAAGACTACTTACCACCAGGAAAGGAGCTTGAACTTAATGTGAAACATTCCACCTTACCCCACCCCTCTACATTAGTGGAGGTAAACTACGAGCTCCTAGAGGACAATACAAATAACTCACCCAACACAAGCCAGGTAACAGGACCACAAATATATACAGACGGCAGCAAAATCGACAACAAAGTTGGTGCTGCCGCAACCTGGTGGGAGGGAGGGGAAGAAGTAATGTCCTCATCCTTCAGTCTACATCCGTCATGTACGGTCTTCCAATCAGAACTTTACGCCTTATACAGGGCTACAGAGATGGCCAAGCTCAGCAAGGAACCAATAATAAACATACTGAGTGACTCAAGATCTTCACTCGACTTGCTGAGACAGCCTAGACTCAGTCATCCCTTGGTGAGGTACGTGAAGGAAAATATTGGAAAGATCCGGGCGGAAAAGAGAGAAATTCGGTTGTTGTGGTTGAGAGCCCATGTCGGAACTGCCGGTAACGAGCGAGCAGACGAGCTTGCGAAAACGGCAGCACTCGGACAGGGGAAACTGGACTACGACAAAATACCCCTATCATACGTCAAGAAAACCATCAGGAAGGAATCTGTTCTCAAGTGGCAGGACAGATACAACACCTCGGATACAGGGAAGGTGACCAGGAGTTTTCTTCCAGACGTAGAGAAGGCCTATCGCCTAGTCAGGAAGATCCACCTAACACCTTACCAAATCCAAGCCTTGACGGGACATGGGGGATTCGCCGAATACCTACACAGGTTCCATCTTCGAGATACTCCTGGATGCGAATGCGATCCCGGGGTCAGAGAGACAGTGGAACACATAATAACGGAATGTCCTCGTTTTCTGTTACATAGAGAAAACCTAGAAGCCAGGATAGACGCTCGTCTGGTAATGTCAGAAATGAAAAACTTCATGGATGACCCAACCAAAAGACAGCCTCTCCTGGACTTCATAGACAAAATTTTTAAAAGAGTTTCGGCAAGAAACTCTACTCTAAGTGACCAAAACAACCAAACAACGGTGGACACAATCATTACACTAAATTCACCAACCTCAAACATCACAGAGCCACCATTCAACACCTTAACCACCCAACAATTCCTGGGATTTGCGGAACAAAGCTCTCCAGGAATTAAGGTGCGTGGTGTGGCCTTCTTTATGGACGATAACAGTGAAAAACTCGGTTTAAGCTTCTGTATAGTTGGAGAACGGAAATTCATATCCTTGTCACCGGGGCTGGGTTACCTCCTAAACGGAAGTACTCGTAAAACGAGTATGAAACGCAAACAATACCTTGCGTTACCTGAGATCGGGTTGGCGGGTCATAACTGCCGACTAGTGCGCACGCGTAACAAAACCGTGGCACTCTTCGAATGGAAAGACGAAACACCATTCACTCAGGTAAATACAATACTTTCAGGAATAGGGAGGGAGCACTCAGGTCAAGGAGATACAATAATCACACCCAAAAAAATCAGTATAGACGCGATGGTGGTTGAGTACGATAGGGGTACGGTACTAGACCGTCTGGGATGCCTATTCGCCTCAAAACACCACGAGGTCATCGTATATGAGGACAGAGGAGAAGACTTAAACTACCTTACTCCAATTCCTAAAAAGGATGATCAAACACCAATATCATCCGCTACAACCACCAATAGCGGGTCTGAAAAACTCCAACAAAAGATGGCTGAGGCCAGAGTTAAAACACTGAAACCAACAACATCCAGTCCAAATGAGAGGGCCTCATCAGGTGGCCTAGTAAAAACCTTAGATCACCTACTCACAACACTCAAAAGTCCCTTTCACCAAAAACAACAAAAGAGGGACCAACTACCGGGAACATCGGTAGAAAAGTTCTTCAACCCAACCTACACAACTAAACAACCAAAGGTGAAATCCAAAACAAGAGCCGACAAAGGGGAGGTTATTCCACCAAGACCCATCCCAGCGTCTGGACCAAAAGAGCACTCCTTAAACGCCTTCCTTGAGTACATAGCAGCTGTAAAGGCCGATAAGCAGGTTTACACAATCACTTGTGAGAAAATCCTGGAAGCCTTTAAATATGAGAACTTAAAGCTGCTGGATGTTTTACTCGAGGAAGCAGATGCCGCCATCTATGATAATGCCAATTCCCAGGTCATCAGAGGGAATCTTTCAGGCACATACATGGCAGCATATAGTGCTACAGCTGGATTCGTGACGCTGAATAGGGACAATCCAAACACAGACAAACCACACTTCAATACCCCACCCCAAGATCATATAGTGGTCACAGCCGGGTGCACAAGAATTATGCTCGACGAAAAAATCCTCACAATGGCTAAAACCATAACTGGGGATAAAGACGTCAGAGCGGTCGTGGACACTTGGAAAGTGCCTTCTTTCCGGTGGGTTAATGGAGTACCAGGATGTGGGAAATCTACATGGATCATAAAAAATTTCAATGAGAACACGGACGTCATAGCAACAACAACAGTCGAACCCGCCAAGGAGCTCAAAGAAAAATTGAGTCTCCGTATCGGGAAATCGGCCTTTACAAAGGTACGAACCGTAGCCTCAATCCTCGCGAACGGGTTCAAAGACTCAGCGAAGTGCAGTCGTCTCATTGTAGACGAGGCACTCATGAACCACTTCGGGGCGGTAGTGATGGCTACACAACTATCCGGGGCCGACGAAGTTGTTCTCATCGGAGACGTCAACCAATTACCATACATTGACAGGAATAACCTCTTTCCAATGTTCTACACAAGACCTCACCTAATAACAAACATCACACAGGAACTCCTTTGTACATACCGGAACCCGCTGGATGTGGCCTTCGCACTCAGCGAGGTGTACAAAGGAATTTACTCCGCTAACACCAAGGTAAAATCCCTGAGACTGGAGAGATACACGGATGCGACGATCCCAGCCGATCTACCTGATACCCTTTTCCTAACACATACTCAAATGGAAAAGGAAACCCTACAAGAGCAAGGGTATGGGAAAGGCGAAGGATCCCGTATCCTGACAATCCATGAGTCACAGGGACTAACCTTCAAAAGTGTGATAATAATACAAACCAAAAAGAAACGTCTAAAGTTACATGACAGTGTCTCTCACGCAGTGGTAGCGTTATCACGCCATACAGAGAACTGCGTGTACTATACGGACGACAACGGCGACGCCATTGGCCAATTCACGAGACGAGCAGAAGAGACAACACCCCGTCAAATCGTCGAGTACAACCTTAGAATGGCTATAAAACACAGGGACTTTTCATTAATAAATAAACTACAACTTTTAAATACATAGGTGGTTTCCATCACCAGCTCATGAAACCACACACACAACAAACAACAAAACACCGGACAAAACACAAATTCACGGAACATACACACAAAAGAAATCCTTCCTCTACTCCCACTAACCCTCTAGGAAAATAGATTTATTACAATAAAGCATGTATTATGTAGATAATAAAAGGAGAAAAAAAAAAAAAAAAAAAAAAAATGTATATACATATATATACAACATAAAGACAAACAAGAAGAAAAAGAGTAAAAAACAATAATAATATGTTAAAAAAAAAAAAAAAAAAAAAAAAAAAAAAAAAAAAAAAAACCTTCAAATCTTAGAATTTAAGTGTTCTAGATGTAAGATTGTGATGTCACATACTACATTAAATACTAACAAATTAACTTACCATAAGGAATTAGTGGGAGGAGAACAACAAACATGTTAAAAATACTATATTGTAACATACTAATTTTCACCGCAGTGTTAATCGCTGCTCTAGTTATACGCTTTACCATAAAATGTAATCCTAAAAGTAACAAAATAAAATCTTCAAAGGGTGCAGACCTAGAGTCTGCAGTGTTTATATTTATTTCATAAAAAAAAAAAAAAAAAAAAAAAAACCTAACCTAACCTAACCTAACCTAACCTAACCTAACCTAACCTAACCTAACCTAACCTAACCTAACCTTTTTTTTTTTTTTTTTTTTTTCTCGCGGGGAAAATCCCTTTACGGACCATCCCACCCCCGAAGGGGCGAGGGTGTGTCGGACTCACCGGCGCCTTCCGAGCCCAGCGAGATGTTGTGCCGCCCGTGGATGTGGACGGGCGGCCGCTGGGTCGGGTCCCTACCATAAGCTGCGCGCCGAAATACCGACTAAAAACCCCGCGTCGGCCACCATCGGTGCACTTGAGAGACGGCCCCGGGATACCGATGAACGGACGCGCCAGGACCGCCTCTTTGTGCACCGCCGCTTTAGCGACGCGGCGAATGACGCGTGTAGCGTCACGTCTCGGGGGCCGCCAAGGTAGGGACGGCGGCCCCGCGTGGCCCCTGCGGCGCCGGGATAGTTGTTGTCCCGGCGCCTCCTACGTCTCCTGTGGCGACGAGCGGGATCGGTCTGCTCCCGATCCCGCTCAGCGCTCTCCTTCTGCGACATGGCACGTTCGCAAAAGGAGAGCATGGCTCGCCACGAACTCCGGCTGCCGACCATGGCGGCGACCACGGCCGGCAGCGAAAGGTCACTTCCCACGACCGCGATGAGAGCGCTAACCTAACCTAACCTAACCTAACCTAACCTAACCTAACCTAACCTAACCTGTGGGTTCTGGGTGGTGTGATGGTGGGTGGTATGTGGGTGGTGGGTGATGTGTGGTACGTGGTATGTGGGTGGTGGGTGATGTGTAGGTGGTGAGTTGTGTGTGATGGTGGGTGGTGTGGAAGTAATGGTGGGTGGTATGTGGGTGGTGGGTGGTATGTGGGTGGTGGATATGTGGGTGGTGGGTATGTGGGTGCTGGCTGGTGTGATGGTGGGTGGTATATTGGTGGTGGGTGATGTGTGGTACGTGGTATGTGGGTGGTGGGTGGTGTGTCATGGTGGGTGGTGAGTTGTGTGTGATGGTGGGTGATGTGTGGCAGGGTGGTGTGTAGGTTTGATATGTGGCGGTGGGTGATTTGGTATGAGGTGGTGGGTTATGTGTGGTACGTGGTATGTGGGTGGTGGGTGGTGTGTCATGGTGGGTTGTTAGTTGTGTGTGATGGTCGGTGGTGTCATGGTGGGTGGTGTAGAAGTAATGGTGGGTGGTATGTGGGTGATGGGTTGTATGTGGGTGGTGGGTATGTGGGTGGTGGGTGGTGTGATGGTGGGTGGTATGTGGGTGGTGGGTGATGTGTGGTACGTGGTATGTGGGTGGTGGGTGGTGTCATGGTGGGTGGTGTGGAAGTAATGGTGGGTGGTATGTGGGTGGTAGGTGGTATGTGGGTGGTGGGTATGTGGGTGGTGGGTGGTGTGATGGTGGGTGGTATGTGGGTGGTGGGTGGTATGTGGGTGGTGGGTGGTATGTGGGTGGTAGGTGGTGTGATGGTGGGTGGTGTCATGGTGGGTGGTGTGTGGGTGGTGAGTTGTGTGTGATGGTGGGTGGTGTCATGGTGGGTGGTGTGGAAGTAATGGTGGGTGGTATGTGGGTGATGGGTGGTATGTGGGTGGTGGGTATGTGGGTGGTGGGTGGTGTGATGGTGGGTGGCATGTGGGTGGTGGGTGATGTGTGGTAAGTGGTATGTGGGTGGTGGGTGGTGTGTCATGGTGGGTGGTGTGGAAGTAATGGTGGGTGGTATGTGGGTGGTGGGTATGTGGGTGCTGGGTGGTGTGATGGTGGGTGGTATGTGGGTGGTGGGTGATGTGTGGTACATGGTATGTGGGTGGTGGGTGATGTGTGGGTGGTGAGTTGTGTGTGATGGTGGGTGGTGTGTCATGGTGGGTGGTGTGGAAGTAATGGTGGGTGGTATGTGGGTGGTGGGTGGTATGTGGGTGGTGGGTATGTGGGTGGTGGGTATGTGGGTGGTGGGTATGTGGGTGGTGGGTGGTGAGATGTGTGTGATGGTGGGTGTTGTCATGGTGGGTGGTGTGGAAGTAATGGTGGGTGTGGAAGTGGGTGGTATGTGGATGGTGGGTATGTGGGTGCTGGGTGATGTGATGGTGGGTGGTATGTGGGTGGTGGGTGATGTGTGGTACGTGGTATGTGGGTGGTGGGTGGTGTGTCATGGTGGGTGGTGAGTTGTGTGTGATGGTGGGTGATGTGTGGCAGGGTGGTGTGTAGGTTTGATATGTGGCGGTAGGTGATTTGGTATGAGGTGGTGGGTTATGTGTGGTACGTGGTATGTGGGTGGTGGGTGGTGTGTCATGGTGGGTGGTGAGTTGTGTGTGATGGTGGGTGGTGTCATGGTGGGTGGTGTGGAAGTAATGGTGGGTGGTATGTGGGTGATGGGTGGTATGTGGGTGGTGGGTATGTGGGTGGTGGGTATGTGGGTGGTGGGTGGTGTGATGGTGGGTGGTATGTGGGTGGTGGGTGGTATGTGGGTGGTGGGTGGTATGTGGGTGGTGGGTATGTGGGTGGTGGGTGGTGTGATGGTGGGTGGTGTCATGGTGGGTGGTGTGTGGGTGGTGAGTTGTGTGTGATGGTGGGTGGTGTCATGGTGGGTGGTGTGGAAGTAATGGTGGGTGGTATGTGGGTGATGGGTGGTATGTGGGTGGTGGGTATGTGGGTGGTGGGTGGTGTGATGGTGGGTGGTATGTGGGTGGTGGGTGATGTGTGGTAAGTGGTATGTGGGTGGTGGGTGGTGTGTCATGGTGGGTGGTGAGTTGTGTGTGATGGTGGGTGATGTGTGGCAGGGTGGTGTGTAGGTTTGATATGTGGCGGTGGGTGATTTGGTATGAGGTGGTGGGTTATGTGTGGTACGTGGTATGTGGGTGGTGGGTGGTGTGTCATGGTGGGTTGTGAGTTGTGTGTGATGGTCGGTGGTGTCATGGTGGGTGGTGTAGAAGTAATGGTGGGTGGTATGTGGGTGATGGGTTGTATGTGGGTGGTGGGTATGTGGGTGGTGGGTGGTGTGATGGTGGGTGGTATGTGGGTGATGGGTGGTATGTGGTTGGTGGGTATGTGGGTGGTGGGTATGTGGGTGGTGGGTGGTGTGATGGTGGGTGGTATGTGGGTGGTGGGTGGTATGTGGGTGGTGGGTGGTATGTGGGTGGTGGGTATGTGGGTGGTGGGTGGTGTGATGGTGGGTGGTGTCATGGTGGGTGGTGTGTGGGTGGTGAGTTGTGTGTGATGGTGGGTGGTGTCATGGTGGGTGGTGTGGAAGTAATGGTGGGTGGTATGTGGGTGATGGGTGGTATGTGGGTGGTGGGTATGTGGGTGGTGGGTGGTGTGATGGTGGGTGGTATGTGGGTGGTGGGTGATGTGTGGTAAGTGGTATGTGGGTGGTGGGTGGTGTGTCATGGTGGGTGGTGTGTGGGTGGTGGGTATGTGGGTGGTGGGTGGTGAGTTGTATGTGATGGTGGGTGGTGTCATGGTGGGTGGTGTGGAAGTAATGGTGGGTGTGGAAGTGGGTGGTATGTGGGTGGTGGGTATGTTGGTGCTGGGTGGTGTGATGGTGGGTGGTATGTGGGTGGTGGGTGATGTGTGGTACGTGGTATGTGGGTGGTGGGTGGTGTGTCATGGTGGGTGGTGAGTTGTGTGTGATGGTGGGTGATGTGTGGCAGGGTGGTGTGTAGGTTTGATATGTGGCGGTAGGTGATTTGGTATGAGGTGGTGGGTTATGTGTGGTACGTGGTATGTGGGTGGTGGGTGGTGTGTCATGGTGGGTGGTGAGTTGTGTGTGATGGTGGGTGGTGTCATGGTGGGTGGTGTGGAAGTAATGGTGGGTGGTATGTGGGTGATGGGTGGTATGTGGGTGGTGGGTATGTTGGTGGTGGGTATGTGGGTGGTGGGTGGTGTGATGGTGGGTGGTATGTGGGTGGTGGGTGGTATGTGGGTGGTGGGTATGTGGGTGGTGGGTGGTGTGATGGTGGGTGGTGTCATGGTGGGTGGTGTGTGGGTGGTGAGTTGTGTGTGATGGTGGGTGGTGTCATGGTGGGTGGTGTGGAAGTAATGGTGGGTGGTATGTGGGTGATGGGTGGTATGTGGGTGGTGGGTATGTGGGTGGTGGGTGGTGTGATGGTGGGTGGTATGTGGGTGGTGGGTGATGTGTGGTAAGTGGTATGTGGGTGGTGGGTGGTGTGTCATGGTGGGTGGTGTGGAAGTAATGGTGGATGGTATGTGGGTGGTGGGTATGTGGGTGCTGGGTGGTGTGATGGTGGGTGGTATGTGGGTGGTGGGTGATGTGTGGTACGTGGTATGTGGGTGGTGGGTGATGTGTGGGTGGTGAGTTGTGTGTGATGGTGGGTGGTGTGTCATGGTGGGTGGTGTGGAAGTAATGGTGGGTGGTATGTGGGTGGTGGGTGGTATGTGGGTGGTGGGTATGTGGGTGGTGGGTATGTGGGTGCTGGCTGGTGTGATGGTGGGTGGTATATTGGTGGTGGGTGATGTGTGGTTCGTGGTATGTGGGTGGTGGGTGGTGTGTCATGGTGGGTGGTGAGTTGTGTGTGATGGTGGGTGATGTGTGGCAGGGTGGTGTGTAGGTTTGATATGTGGCGGTGGGTGATTTGGTATGAGGTGGTGGGTTATGTGTGGTACGTGGTATGTGGGTGGTGGGTGGTGTGTCATGGTGGGTTGTGAGTTGTGTGTGATGGTCGGTGGTGTCATGGTGGGTGGTGTAGAAGTAATGGTGGGTGGTATGTGGGTGATGGGTTGTATGTGGTACGTGGTATGTGGGTGGTGGGTGATGTGTGCGTGGTGAGTTGTGTGTGATGGTGGGTGGTGTGGAAGTAATGGTGGGTGGTATGTGGGCGGTGGGTGGTATGTGGGTGGTGGGTATGTGGGTGGTGGGTATGTGGGTGGTGGGTGGTGTGAAGGTGGGTGGTGTCATGGTGGGTGGTGTGTGGGTGGTGAGTTGTGTGTGATGGTGGGTGGTGTCATGGTGGGTGGTGTGGAAGTAATGGTGGGTGGTATGTGGGTGATGGGTGGTATGTGGGTGGTGGGTATGTGGGTGGTGGGTGGTGTAATGGTGGGTGGTATGTGGGTGGTGGGTGATGTGTGGTACGTGGTATGTGGGTGGTGGGTGGTGTGTCATGGTGGGTGGTGTGTGGGTGGTGGGTATGTGGGTGGTGGGTGGTGAGTTGTATGTGATGGTGGGTGGTGTCATGGTGGGTGGTGTGGAAGTAATGGTGGGTGTGGAAGTGGGTGGTATGTGGGTGGTGGGTATGTTGGTGCTCGGTGGTGTGATGGTGGGTGGTATGTGGGTGGTGGGTGATGTGTGGTACGTGGTATGTGGGTGGTGGGTGGTGTGTCATGGTGGGTGGTGAGTTGTGTGTGATGGTGGGTGATGTGTGGCAGGGTGGTGTGTAGGTTTGATATGTGGCGGTAGGTGATTTGGTATGAGGTGGTGGGTTATGTGTGGTACGTGGTATGTGGGTGGTGGGTGGTGTGTCATGGTGGGTGGTGAGTTGTGTGTGATGGTGGGTGGTGTCATGGTGGGTGGTGTGGAAGTAATGGTGGGTGGTATGTGGGTGATGGGTGGTATGTGGGTGGTGGGTATGTGGGTGGTGGGTATGTGGGTGGTGGGTGGTGTGATGGTGGGTGGTATGTGGGTGGTGGGTGGTATGTGGGTGGTGGGTATGTGGGTGGTGGGTGGTGTGATGGTGGGTGGTGTCATGGTGGGTGGTGTGTGGGTGGTGAGTTGTGTGTGATGGTGGGTGGTGTCATGGTGGGTGGTGTGGAAGTAATGGTGGGTGGTATGTGGGTGATGGGTGGTATGTGGGTGGTGGGTATGTGGGTGGTGGGTATGTGGGTGGTGGGTGGTGTGATGGTGGGTGGTATGTGGGTGGTGGGTGGTTTGTGGGTGGTGGGTGGTATGTGGGTGGTGTGATGGTGGGTGGTGTCATGGTGGGTGGTGTGTGGGTGGTGAGTTGTGTGTGATGGTGGGTGGTGTCATGGTGGGTGGTGTGGAAGTAATGGTGGGTGGTATGTGGGTGATGGGTGGTATGTGGGTGGTGGGTATGTGGGTGATGGGTGGTATGTGGGTGGTGGGTATGTGGGTGGTGGGTATGTGGGTGGTGGGTGGTGTGATGGTGGGTGGTATGTGGGTGGTGGGTGGTATGTGGGTGGTGGGTGGTATGTGGGTGGTGGGTATGTGGGTGGTGGGTGGTGTGATGGTGGGTGGTATGTGGGTGGTGGGTGGTATGTGGGTGGTGGGTGGTATGTGGGTGGTGGGTATGTGGGGGGTGGGTGGTGTGATGGTGGTGGGTATGTGGGGGGTGGGTGGTGTGATGGTGGGTGGTGTCATGGTGGGTGGTGTGTGGGTGGTGAGTTGTGTGTGATGGTGGGTGGTGTCATGGTGGGTGGTGTGGAAGTAATGGTGGGTGGTATGTGGGTGATGGGTGGTATGTGGGTGGTGGGTATGTGATTGGTGGGTGGTGGTATGTGGGTGGTGGGTGGTATGTGGGTGGTGGGTATGTGGGTGGTGGGTGGTATGTGGGTGGTGGGTATGTGGGTGGTAGGTATGTGGGTTCTGGGTGGTGTGATGGTGGGTGGTATGTGGGTGGTGGGTGATGTGTGGTACGTGGTATGTGGGTGGTGGGTGATGTGTAGGTGGTGAGTTGTGTGTGATGGTGGGTGGTGTGGAAGTAATGGTGGGTGGTATGTGGGTGGTGGGTGGTATGTGGGTGGTGGATATGTGGGTGGTGGGTATGTGGGTGGTGGGTATGTGGGTGGTGGGTGGTGTCATGGTGGGTGGTGAGTTGTGTGTGATGGTGAGTGGTGTCATGGTGGGTGGTGTGGAAGTAATGGTGGGTGGTATGTGGGTGATGGGTGGTATGTGGGTGGTGGGTATGTGGGTGGTGGGTGATGTGATGGTGGGTGGTATGTGGGTGGTGGGTGATGTGTGGTACGTGGTATGTGGGTGGTGGGTGGTGTGTCATGGTGGGTGGTGTGTGGGTGGTGGGTAAGTGGGTGGTGGGTATGTGGGTGGTGGGTGGTGTGATGGTGGGTGGTGTCATGGTGGGTGGTGTGTGGGTGGTGAGTTGTGTGTGATGGTGGGTGGTGTCATGGTGGGTGGTGTGGAAGTAATGGTGGGTGGTATGTGGGTGATGGGTGGTATGTGGGTGGTGGGTATGTGGGTGGTGGGTATGTGGGTGGTGGGTGGTGTGATGGTGGGTGGTTTGTGGGTGGTGGGTGATGTGTGGTACGTGGTATGTGGGTGGTGGGTGGTGTGTCATCGTGGGTGGTGTGGAAGTAATGGTGGGTGGTATGTGGGTGGTGGGTATGTGGGTGGTGGGTATGTGGGTGCTGGGTGGTGTGATGGTGGGTGGTATGTGGGTGGTGGGTGATGTGTGGTACGTGGTATGTGGGTGGTGGGTGATGTGTGGGTGGTGAGTTGTGTGTGATGGTGGGTGGTGTGTCATGGTGGGTGGTGTGGAAGTAATGGTGGGTGGTATGTGGGTGGTGGGTGGTATGTGGGTGGTGGGTATGTGGGTGGTGGGTATGTGGGTGGTGGGTATGTGGGTGGTGGGTGGTGTGATGGTGGGTGGTGTCATGGTGGGTGGTGAGTTGTGTGTGATGGTGGGTGGTGTGGAAGTAATGGTGGGTGGTATGTGGGTGATGGGTGGTATGTGGGTGGTGGGTATGTGGGTGGTGGGTGGTGTGATGGTGGGTGGTATGTGGGTGGTGGGTGATGTGTGGTACGTGGTATGTGGGTGGTGGGTGGTGTGTCATGGTGGGTGGTGTGTGGGTGGTGGGTATGTGGGTGGTGGGTGGTGAGATGTGTGTGACGGTGGGTGGTGTCATGGTGGGTGGTGTGGAAGTAATGGTGGGTGTGGAAGTGGGTGGTATGTGGGTGGTGGGTATGTGGGTGCTGGGTGGTGTGATGGTGGGTGGTATTAGGGTGGTGGGTGATGTGTGGTACGTGGTATGTGGGTGGTGGGTGGTGTGTCATGGTGGGTGGTGAGTTGTGTGTGATGGTGGGTGATGTGTGGCAGGGTGGTGTGTAGGTTTGATATGTGGCGGTAGGTGATTTGGTATGAGGTGGTGGGTTATGTGTGGTACGTGGTATGTGGGTGGTGGGTGGTGTGTCATTGTGGGTGGTGAGTTGTGTGTGATGGTGGGTGGTGTCATGGTGGGTGGTGTGGAAGTAATGGTGGGTGGTATGTGGGTGATGGGTGGTATGTGGGTGGTGGGTATGTGGGTGGTGGGTATGTGGGTGGTGGGTGGTGTGATGGTGGGTGGTATGTGGGTGGTGGGTGGTATGTGGGTGGTGGGTATGTGGGTGGTGGGTGGTGTGATGGTGGGTGGTGTCATGGTGGGTGGTGTGTGGGTGGTGAGTTGTGTGTGATGGTGGGTGGTGTCATGGTGGGTGGTGTGGAAGTAATGGTGGGTGGTATGTGGGTGATGGGTGGTATGTGGGTGGTGGGTATGTGGGTGGTGGGTGGTGTGATGGTGGGTGGTATGTGGGTGGTGGGTGATGTGTGGTAAGTGGTATGTGGGTGGTGGGTGATGTGTGGGTGGTGAGTTGTGTGTGATGGTGGGTGGTGTGTCATGGTGGGTGGTGTGGAAGTAATGGTGGGTGGTATGTGGGTGGTGGGTGGTATGTGGGTGGTGGGTATGTGGGTGGTGGGTATGTGGGTGGTGGGTATGTGGGTGGTGGGTGGTGTCATGGTGGGTGGTGAGTTGTGTGTGATGGTGGGTGGTGTCATGGTGGGTGGTGTGGAAGTAATGGTGGGTGGTATGTGGGTGATGGGTGGTATGTGGGTGGTGGGTGATGTGTGGGTGGTGAGTTGTGTGTGATGGTGGGTGGTGTGTCATGGTGGGTGGTGTGGAAGTAATGGTGGGTGGTATGTGGGTGGTGGGTGGTATGTGGGTGGTGGGTATGTGGGTGGTGGATATGTGGGTGGTGGGTATGTGGGTGGTGGGTGGTGTGATGGTGGGTGGTGTCATGGTGGGTGGTGAGTTGTGTGTGATTGTGGGTGGTGTGGAAGTAATGGTGGGTGGTATGTGGGTGATTGGTGGTATGTGGGTGGTGGGTATGTGGGTGGTGGGTGGTGTGATGGTGGGTGGTATGTGGGTGGTGGGTGATGTGTGGTACGTGGTATGTGGGTGGTGGGTGGTGTGTCATGGTGGGTGATGTGTGGGTGGTGGGTATGTGGGTGGATGGTGGTGAGATGTGTGTGATGGTGGGTGTTGTCATGGTGGGTGGTGTGGAAGTAATGGTGGGTGTGGAAGTGGGTGGTATGTGGGTGGTGGGTATGTGGGTGCTGGGTGGTGTGATGGTGGGTGGTATTATGGTGGTGGGTGATGTGTGGTACGTGGTATGTGGGTGGTGGGTGGTGTGTCATGGTGGGTGGTGAGTTGTGTGTGATGGTGGGTGATGTGTGGCAGGGTGGTGTGTAGGTTTGATATGTGGCGGTAGGTGATTTGGTATGAGGTGGTGGGTTATGTGTGGTACGTGGTATGTGGGTGGTGGGTGGTGTGTCATGGTGGGTGGTGAGTTGTGTGTGATGGTGGGTGGTGTCATGGTGGGTGGTGTGGAAGTAATGGTGGGTGGTATGTGGGTGATGGGTGGTATGTAGGTGGTGGGTATGTGGGTGGTGGGTATGTGGGTGGTGGGTGGTGTGATGGTGGGTGGTATGTGGGTGGTGGGTGGTATGTGGGTGGTGGGTGGTATGTGGGTGGTGGGTGGTGTGATGGTGGGTGGTGTCATGGTGGGTGGTGTGTGGGTGGTGAGTTGTGTGTGATGGTGGGTGGTGTCATGGTGGGTGGTGTGGAAGTAATGGTGGGTGGTATGTGGGTGGTGGGTATGTGGGTGGTGGGTGGTGTGAATGTGGGTGGTATGTGGGTGGTGGGTGATATGTGGTAAGTGGTATGTGGGTTGTGGGTGATGTGTGGGTGGTGAGTTGTGTGTGATGGTGGGTGGTGTGTCATGGTGGGTGGTGTGGAAGTAATGGTGGGTGGTATGTGGGTAGTGGGTGGTATGTGGGTGGTGGGTATGTGGGTGGTGGGTATGTGGGTGGTGGGTATGTGGGTGGTGGGTGGTGTCATGGTGGGTGGTGAGTTGTGTGTGATGGTGGGTGGTGTCATGGTGGGTGGTGTGGAAGTAATGGTGGGTGGTATGTGGGTGATGGGTGGTATGTGGGTGGTGGGTATGTGGGTGGTGGGTGATGTGATGGTGGGTGGTATGTGGGTGGTGGGTGATGTGTGGTACGTGGTATGTGGGTGGTGGGTGGTGTGTCATGGTGGGTGGTGTGTGGGTGGTGGGTATGTGGGTGGTGGGTATGTGGGTGGTGGGTGGTGTGATGGTGGGTGGTGTCATGGTGGGTGGTGTGTGGGTGGTGAGTTGTGTGTGATGGTGGGTGGTGTCATGGTGGGTGGTGTGGAAGTAATGGTGGGTGTGGAAGTGGGTGGTATGTGGGTGGTGGGTATGTGGGTGCTGGGTGGTGTGATGGTGGGTGGTATTATGGTGGTGGGTGATGTGTGGTACGTGGTATGTGGGTGGTGGGTGGTGTGTCATGGTGGGTGGTGAGTTGTGTGTGATGGTGGGTGATGTGTGGCAGGGTGGTGTGTAGGTTTGAAATGTGGCGGTAGGTGATTTGGTATGAGGTGGTGGGTTATGTGTGGTACGTGGTATGTGGGTGGTGGGTGGTGTGTCATGGTGGGTGGTGAGTTGTGTGTGATGGTGGGTGGTGTCATGGTGGGTGGTGTGGAAGTAATGGTGGGTGGTATGTGGGTGATGGGTGGTATGTGGGTGGTGGGTATGTGGGTGGTGGGTATGTGGGTGGTGGGTGGTGTGATGGTGGGTGGTATGTGGGTGGTGGGTGGTATGTGGGTGGTGGGTGGTATGTGGGTGGTGGGTGGTGTGATGGTGGGTGGTGTCATGGTGGGTGGTGTGTGGGTGGTGAGTTGTGTGTGATGGTGGGTGGTGTCATGGTGGGTGGTGTGGAAGTAATGGTGGGTGGTATGTGGGTGGTGGGTATGTGGGTGGTGGGTGGTGTGATGGTGGGTGGTATGTGGGTGGTGGGTGATGTGTGGTAAGTGGTATGTGGGTGGTGGGTGATGTGTGGGTGGTGAGTTGTGTGTGATGGTGGGTGGTGTGTCATGGTGGGTGGTGTGGAAGTAATGGTGGGTGGTATGTGGGTAGTGGGTGGTATGTGGGTGGTGGGTATGTGGGTGGTGGTTATGTGGGTGGTGGGTATGTGGTTGGTGGGTGGTGTCATGGTGGGTGGTGAGTTGTGTGTGATGGTGGGTGGTGTCATGGTGGGTGGTGTGGAAGTAATGGTGGGTGGTATGTGGGTGATGGGTGGTATGTGGGTGGTGGGTATGTGGGTGGTGGGTGATGTGATGGTGGGTGGTATGTGGGTGGTGGGTGATGTGTGGTACGTGGTATGTGGGTGGTGGGTGGTGTGTCATGGTGGGTGGTGTGTGGGTGGTGGGTATGTGGGTGGTGGGTATGTGGGTGGTGGGTGGTGTGATGGTGGGTGGTGTCATGGTGGGTGGTGTGTGGGTGGTGAGTTGTGTGTGATGGTGGGTGGTGTCATGGTGGGTGGTGTGGAAGTAATGGTGGGTGGTATGTGGGTGATGGGTGGTATGTGGGTGGTGGGTATGTGGGTGGTGGGTGGTGTGATGGTGGGTGGTATGTGGGTGGTGGGTGATGTGTGGTACGTGGTATGTGGGTGGTGGGTGGTGTGTCATGGTGGGTGGTGAGTTGTGTGTGATGGTGGGTGATGTGTGGCAGGGTGGTGTGTAGGTTTGATATGTGGCGGTAGGTGATTTGGTATGAGGTGGTGGGTTATGTGTGGTACGTGGTATGTGGGTGGTGGGTGGTGTGTCATGGTGGGTGGTGAGTTGTGTGTGATGGTGGGTGGTGTCATGGTGGGTGGTGTGGAAGTAATGGTGGGTGGTATGTGGGTGATGGGTGGTATGTGGGTGGTGGGTATGTGGGTGGTGGGTATGTGGGTGGTGGGTGGTGTGATGGTGGGTGGTATGTGGGTGGTGGGTGGTATGTGGGTGGTGGGTGGTATGTGGGTGGTGGGTGGTGTGATGGTGGGTAGTGTCATGGTGGGTGGTGTGTGGGTGGTGAGTTGTGTGTGATGGTGGGTGGTGTCATGGTGGGTGGTGTGGAAGTAATGGTGGGTGGTATGTGGGTGATGGGTGGTATGTGGGTGGTGGGTATGTGGGTGGTGGGTGGTGTGATGGTGGGTGGTATGTGGGTGGTGGGTGATGTGTGGTAAGTGGTATGTGGGTGGTGGGTGATGTGTGGGTGGTGAGTTGTGTGTGATGGTGGGTGGTGTGTCATGGTGGGTGGTGTGGAAGTAATGGTGGGTGGTATGTGGGTGGTGGGTGGTATGTGGGTGGTGGGTATGTGGGTGGTGGGTATGTGGGTGGTGGGTATGTGGGTGGTGGGTGGTGTCATGGTGGGTGGTGAGTTGTGTGTGATGGTGGGTGGTGTCATGGTAGGTGGTGTGGAAGTAATGGTGGGTGGTATGTGGGTGATGGGTGGTATGTGGGTGGTGGGTGATGTGTGGGTGGTGAGTTGTGTGTGATGGTGGGTGATGTGTCATGGTGGGTGGTGTGGAAGTAATGGTGGGTGGTATGTGGGTGGTGGGTGGTATGTGGGTGGTGGGTATGTGGGTGGTGGATATGTGGGTGGTGGGTATGTGGGTGGTGGGTGGTGTGATGGTGGGTGGTGTCATGGTGGGTGGTGAGTTGTGTGTGATGGTGGGTGGTGTGGAAGTAATGGTTGGTGGTATGTGGGTGATGGGTGGTATGTGGGTGGTGGGTATGTGGGTGGTGGGTGGTGTGATGGTGGGTGGTATGTGGGTGGTGGGTGATGTGTGGTACGTGGTATGTGGGTGGTGGGTGGTGTGTCATGGTGGGTGATGTGTGGGTGGTGGGTATGTGGGTGGATGGTGGTGAGATGTGTGTGATGGTGGGTGGTGTCATGGTGGGTGGTGTGGAAGTAATGGTGGGTGTGGAAGTGGGTGGTATGTGGGTGGTGGGTATGTGGGTGCTGGGTGGTGTGATGGTGGGTGGTATTATGGTGGTGGGTGATGTGTGGTACGTGGTATGTGGGTGGTGGGTGGTGTGTCATGGTGGGTGGTGAGTTGTGTGTGATGGTGGGTCATGTGTGGCAGGGTGGTGTGTAGGTTTGATATGTGGCGGTAGGTGATTTGGTATGAGGTGGTGGGTTATGTGTGGTACGTGGTATGTGGGTGGTGGGTGGTGTGTCATGGTGGGTGGTGAGTTGTGTGTGATGGTGGGTGGTGTCATGGTGGGTGGTGTGGAAGTAATGGTGGGTGGTATGTGGGTGATGGGTGGTATGTGGGTGGTGGGTATGTGGGTGGTGGGTATGTGGGTGGTGGGTGGTGTGATGGTGGGTGGTATGTGGGTGGTGGGTGGTATGTGGGTGGTGGGTGGTATGTGGGTGGTGGGTGGTGTGATGGTGGGTGGTGTCATGGTGGGTGGTGTGTGGGTGGTGAGTTGTGTGTGATGGTGGGTGGTGTCATGGTGGGTGGTGTGGAAGTAATGGTGGGTGGTATGTGGGTGGTGGGTATGTGGGTGGTGGGTGGTGTGATGGTGGGTGGTATGTGGGTGGTGGGTGATGTGTGGTAAGTGGTATGTGGGTGGTGGGTGATGTGTGGGTGGTGAGTTGTGTGTGATGGTGGGTGGTGTGTCATGGTGGGTGGTGTGGAAGTAATGGTGGGTGGTATGTGGGTAGTGGGTGGTATGTGGGTGGTGGGTATGTGGGTGGTGGGTATGTGGGTGGTGGGTATGTGGGTGGTGGGTGGTGTCATGGTGGGTGGTGAGTTGTGTGTGATGGTGGGTGGTGTCATGGTGGGTGGTGTGGAAGTAATGGTGGGTGGTATGTGGGTGATGGGTGGTATGTGGGTGGTGGGTATGTGGGTGGTGGGTGATGTGATGGTGGGTGGTATGTGGGTGGTGGGTGATGTGTGGTACGTGGTATGTGGGTGGTGGGTGGTGTGTCATGGTGGGTGGTGTGTGGGTGGTGGGTATGTGGGTGGTGGGTATGTGGGTGGTGGGTGGTGTGATGGTGGGTGGTGTCATGGTGGGTGGTGTGTGGGTGGTGAGTTGTGTGTGATGGTGGGTGGTGTCATGGTGGGTGGTGTGGAAGTAATGGTGGGTGGTATGTGGGTGATGGGTGGTATGTGGGTGGTGGGTATGTGGGTGGTGGGTGGTGTGATGGTGGGTGGTATGTGGGTGGTGGGTGATGTGTGGTACGTGGTATGTGGGTGGTGGGTGGTGTGTCATGGTGGGTGGTGTGTGGGTGGTGGGTATGTGGGTGGTGGGTATGTGGGTGGTGGGTGGTGAGATGTGTGTGATGGTGGGTGGTGTCATGGTGGGTGGTGTGGAAGTAATGGTGGGTGTGGAAGTGGGTGGTATGTGGGTGGTGGGTATGTGGGTGCTGGGTGATGTGATGGTGGGTGGTATGTGGGTGGTGGGTGATGTGTGGTACGTGGTATGTGGGTGGTGGGTGGTGTGTCATGGTGGGTGGTGAGTTGTGTGTGATGGTGGGTGGTGTCATGGTGGGTGGTGTGGAAGTAATGGTGGGTGGTATGTGGGTGATGGGTGGTATGTGGGTGGTGGGTATGTGGGTGGTGGGTGGTGTGATGGTGGGTGGTATGTGGGTGGTGGGTGGTATGTGGGTGGTGGGTGGTATGTGGGTGGTGGGTATGTGGGTGGTGGGTGGTGTGATGGTGGGTGGTGTCATGGTGGGTGGTGTGTGGGTGGTGAGTTGTGTGTGATGGTGGGTGGTGTCATGGTGGGTGGTGTGGAAGTAATGGTGGGTGGTATGTGAGTGATGGGTGGTATGTGGGTGGTGGGTATGTGGGTGGTGGGTGGTGTGATGGTGGGTGGTATGTGGGTGGTGGGTGATGTGTGGTACGTGGTATGTGGGTGGTGGGTGGTGTGTCATGGTGGGTGGTGTGTGGGTGGTGGGTATGTGGGTGGTGGGTATGTGTGTGGTGGGTGGTGAGATGTGTGTGATGGTGGGTGGTGTCATGGTGGGTGGTGTGGAAGTAATGGTGGGTGTGGAAGTGGGTGGTATGTGGGTGCTGGGTGATGTGATGGTGGGTGGTATGTGGGTGGTGGGTGATGTGTGGTACGTGGTATGTGGGTGGTGGGTGGTGTGTCATGGTGGGTGGTGAGTTGTGTGTGATGGTGGGTGATGTGTGGCAGGGTGGTGTGTAGGTTTGATATGTGGCGGTAGGTGATTTGGTATGAGGTGGTGGGTTATGTGTGGTACGTGGTATGTGGGTGGTGGGTGGTGTGTCATTGTGGGTGGTGAGTTGTGTGTGATGGTGGGTGGTGTCATGGTGGGTGGTGTGGAAGTAATGGTGGGTGGTATGTGGGTGATGGGTGGTATGTGGGTGGTGGGTATGTGGGTGGTGGGTATGTGGGTGGTGGGTGGTGTGATGGTGGGTGGTATGTGGGTGGTGGGTGGTATGTGGGTGGTGGGTGGTATGTGGGTGGTCGGTATGTGGGTGGTGGGTGGTGTGATGGTGGGTGGTGTCATGGTGGGTCGTGTGTGGGTGGTGAGTTGTGTGTGATGGTGGGTGGTGTCATGGTGGGTGGTGTGGAAGTAATGGTGGGTGGTATGTGGGTGATGGGTGGTATGTGGGTGGTGGGTATGTGGGTGGTGGGTGGTGTGATGGTGGGTGGTATGTGGGTGGTGGGTGATGTGTGGTAAGTGGTATGTGGGTGGTGGGTGGTGTGTCATGGTGGGTGGTGTGTGGGTGGTGGGTATGTGGGTGGTGGGTGGTGAGTTGTATGTGATGGTGGGTGGTGTCATGGTGGGTGGTGTGGAAGTAATGGTGGGTGTGGAAGTGGGTGGTATGTGGGTGGTGGGTATGTTGGTGCTGGGTGGTGTGATGGTGGGTGGTATGTGGGTGGTGGGTGATGTGTGGTACGTGGTATGTGGGTGGTGGGTGGTGTGTCATGGTGGGTGGTGAGTTGTGTGTGATGGTGGGTGATGTGTGGCAGGGTGGTGTGTAGGTTTGATATGTGGCGGTAGGTGATTTGGTATGAGGTGGTGGGTTATGTGTGGTACGTGGTATGTGGGTGGTGGGTGGTGTGTCATGGTGGGTGGTGAGTTGTGTGTGATGGTGGGTGGTGTCATGGTGGGTGGTGTGGAAGTAATGGTGGGTGGTATGTGGGTGATGGGTGGTATGTGGGTGGTGGGTATGTTGGTGGTGGGTATGTGGGTGGTGGGTGGTGTGATGGTGGGTGGTATGTGGGTGGTGGGTGGTATGTGGGTGGTGGGTATGTGGGTGGTGGGTGGTGTGATGGTGGGTGGTGTCATGGTGGGTGGTGTGTGGGTGGTGAGTTGTGTGTGATGGTGGGTGGTGTCATGGTGGGTGGTGTGGAAGTAATGGTGGGTGGTATGTGGGTGATGGGTGGTATGTGGGTGGTGGGTATGTGGGTGGTGGGTGGTGTGATGGTGGGTGGTATGTGGGTGGTGGGTGATGTGTGGTAAGTGGTATGTGGGTGGTGGGTGGTGTGTCATGGTGGGTGGTGTGGAAGTAATGGTGGATGGTATGTGGGTGGTGGGTATGTGGGTGCTGGGTGGTGTGATGGTGGGTGGTATGTGGGTGGTGGGTGATGTGTGGTACGTGGTATGTGGGTGGTGGGTGATGTGTGGGTGGTGAGTTGTGTGTGATGGTGGGTGGTGTGTCATGGTGGGTGGTGTGGAAGTAATGGTGGGTGGTATGTGGGTGGTGGATGGTATGTGGGTGGTGGGTATGTGGGTGGTGGGTATGTGGGTGCTGGCTGGTGTGATGGTGGGTGGTATATTGGTGGTGGGTGATGTGTGGTTCGTGGTATGTAGGTGGTGGGTGGTGTGTCATGGTGGGTGGTGAGTTGTGTGTGATGGTGGGTGATGTGTGGCAGGGTGGTGTGTAGGTTTGATATGTGGCGGTGGGTGATTTGGTAAGAGGTGGTGGGTTATGTGTGGTACGTGGTATGTGGGTGGTGGGTGGTGTGTCATGGTGGGTTGTGAGTTGTGTGTGATGGTCGGTGGTGTCATGGTGGGTGGTGTAGAAGTAATGGTGGGTGGTATGTGGGTGATGGGTTGTATGTGGTACGTGGTATGTGGGTGGTGGGTGATGTGTGCGTGGTGAGTTATGTGTGATGGTGGGTGGTGTGGAAGTAATGGTGGGTGGTATGTGGGTGGTGGGTGGTATGTGGGTGGTGGGTATGTGGGTGGTGGGTATGTGGGTGGTGGGTGGTGTGATGGTGGGTGGTGTCATGGTGGGTGGTGTGTGGGTGGTGAGTTGTGTGTGATGGTGGGTGGTGTCATGGTGGGTGGTGTGGAAGTAATGGTGGGTGGTATGTGGGTGATGGGTGGTATGTGGGTGGTGGGTATGTGGGTGGTGGGTGGTGTTATGGTGGGTGGTATGTGGGTGGTGGGTGATGTGTGGTACGTGGTATGTGGGTGGTGGGTGGTGTGTCATGGTGGGTGGTGTGTGGGTGGTGGGTATGTGGGTGGTGGGTGGTGAGTTGTAGGTGATGGTGGGTGGTGTCATGGTGGGTGGTGTGGAAGTAATGGTGGGTGTGGAAGTGGGTGGTATGTGGGTGGTGGGTATGTTGGTGCTCGGTGGTGTGATGGTGGGTGGTATGTGGGTGGTGGGTGATGTGTGGTACGTGGTATGTGGGTGGTGGGTGGTGTGTCATGGTGGGTGGTGAGTTGTGTGTGATGGTGGGTGATGTGTGGCAGGGTGGTGTGTAGGTTTGATATGTGGCGGTAGGTGATTTGGTATGAGGTGGTGGGTTATGTGTGGTACGTGGTATGTGGGTGGTGGGTGGTGTGTCATGGTGGGTGGTGAGTTGTGTGTGATGGTGGGTGGTGTCATGGTGGGTGGTGTGGAAGTAATGGTGGGTGGTATGTGGGTGATGGGTGGTATGTGGGTGGTGGGTATGTGGGTGGTGGGTATGTGGGTGGTGGGTGGTGTGATGGTGGGTGGTATGTGGGTGGTGGGTGGTATGTGGGTGGTGGGTATGTGGGTGGTGGGTGGTGTGATGGTGGGTGGTGTCATGGTGGGTGGTGTGTGGGTGGTGAGTTGTGTGTGATGGTGGGTGGTGTCATGGTGGGTGGTGTGGAAGTAATGGTGGGTGGTATGTGGGTGATGGGTGGTATGTGGGTGGTGGGTATGTGGGTGGTGGGTATGTGGGTGGTGGGTGGTGTGATGGTGGGTGGTATGTGGGTGGTGGGTGGTTTGTGGGTGGTGGGTGGTATGTGGGTGGTGTGATGGTGGGTGGTGTCATGGTGGGTGGTGTGTGGGTGGTGAGTTGTGTGTGATGGTGGGTGGTGTCATGGTGGGTGGTGTGGAAGTAATGGTGGGTGGTATGTGGGTGATGGGTGGTGATGTGTGGCAGGGTGGTGTGTAGGTTTGATATGTGGCGGTAGGTGATTTGGTATGAGGTGGTGGGTTATGTGTGGTACGTGGTATGTGGGTGGTGGGTGGTGTGTCATGGTGGGTGGTGAGTTGTGTGTGATGGTGGGTGGTGTCATGGTGGGTGGTGTGGAAGTAATGGTGGGTGGTATGTGGGTGATGGGTGGTATGTGGGTGGTGGGTATGTGGGTGGTGGGTATGTGGGTGGTGGGTGGTGTGATGGTGGGTGGTATGTGGGTGGTGGGTGGTATGTGGGTGGTGGGTGGTGTGATGGTGGGTGGTGTCATGGTGGGTGGTGTGTGGGTGGTGAGTTGTGTGTGATGGTGGGTGGTGTCATGGTGGGTGGTGTGGAAGTAATGGTGGGTGGTATGTGGGTGATGGGTGGTATGTGGGTGGTGGGTATGTGGGTGGTGGGTGGTGTGATGGTGGGTGGTATGTGGGTGGTGGGTGATGTGTGGTAAGTGGTATGTGGGTGGTGGGTGGTGTGTCATGGTGGGTGGTGTGGAAGTAATGGTGGGTGGTATGTGGGTGGTGGGTATGTGGGTGGTGGGTATGTGGGTGGTGGGTATGTGGGTGGTGGGTGGTATGTGGGTGGTGGGTGATGTGTGGTACGTGGTATGTGGGTGGTGGGTGATGTCTGGGTGGTGAGTTGTGTGTGATGGTGGGTGGTGTGTCATGGTGGGTGGTGTGGAAGTAATGGTGGGTGGTATGTGGGTGGTGGGTGGTATGTGGGTGGTGGGTATGTGGGTGGTGGGTATGTGGGTGGTGGGTATGTGGGTGGTGGGTGGTGTGATGGTGGGTGGTGTCATGGTGGGTGTTGAGTTGTGTGTGATGGTGGGTGGTGTCATGGTGGGTGGTGTGGAAGTAATGGTGGGTGGTATGTGGGTGATGGGTGGTATGTGGGTGGTGGGTATGTGGGTGGTGGGTGATGTGATGGTGGGTGGTATGTGGGTGGTGGGTGATGTGTGGTACGTGGTATGTGGGTGGTGGGTGGTGTGTCATGGTGGGTGGTGTGTGGGTGGTGGGTAAGTGGGTGGTGGGTATGTGGGTGGTGGGTGGTGTGATGGTGGGTGGTGTCATGGTGGGTGGTGTGTGGGTGGTGAGTTGTGTGTGATGGTGGGTGGTGTCATGGTGGGTGGTGTGGAAGTAATGGTGGGTGGTATGTGGGTGATGGGTGGTATGTGGGTGGTGGGTATGTGGGTGGTGGGTATGTGGGTGGTGGGTGGTGTGATGGTGGGTGGTTTGTGGGTGGTGGGTGATGTGTGGTACGTGGTATGTGGGTGGTGGGTGGTGTGTCATCGTGGGTGGTGTGGAAGTAATGGTGGGTGGTATGTGGGTGGTGGGTATGTGGGTGGTGGGTATGTGGGTGCTGGGTGGTGTGATGGTGGGTGGTATGTGGGTGGTGGGTGATGTGTGGTACGTAGTATGTGGGTGGTGGGTGATGTGTGGGTGGTGAGTTGTGTGTGATGGTGGGTGGTGTGTCATGGTGGGTGGTGTGGAAGTAATGGTGGGTGGTATGTGGGTGGTGGGTGGTATGTGGGTGGTGGGTATGTGGGTGGTGGGTATGTGGGTGGTGGGTATGTGGGTGGTGGGTGGTGTGATGGTGGGTGGTGTCATGGTGGGTGGTGAGTTGTGTGTGATGGTGGGTGGTGTGGAAGTAATGGTGGGTGGTATGTGGGTGATGGGTGGTATGTGGGTGGTGGGTATGTGGGTGGTGGGTGGTGTGATGGTGGGTGGTATGTGGGTGGTGGGTGATGTGTGGTACGTGGTATGTGGGTGGTGGTTGGTGTGTCATGGTGGGTGGTGAGTGGGTGGTGGGTATGTGGGTGGTGGGTGGTGAGATGTGTGTGATGGTGGGTGGTGTCATGGTGGGTGGTGTGGAAGTAATGGTGGGTGTGGAAGTGGGTGGTATGTGGGTGGTGGGTATGTGGGTGCTGGGTGGTGTGATGGTGGGTGGTATTAGGGTGGTGGGTGATGTGTGGTACGTGGTATGTGGGTGGTGGGTGGTGTGTCATGGTGGGTGGTGAGTTGTGTGTGATGGTGGGTGATGTGTGGCAGGGTGGTGTGTAGGTTTGATATGTGGCGGTAGGTGATTTGGTATGAGGTGGTGGGTTATGTGTGGTACGTGGTATGTGGGTGGTGGGTGGTGTGTCATGGTGGGTGGTGAGTTGTGTGTGATGGTGGGTGGTGTCATGGTGGGTGGTGTGGAAGTAATGGTGGGTGGTATGTGGGTGATGGGTGGTATGTGGGTGGTGGGTATGTGGGTGGTGGGTATGTGGGTGGTGGGTGGTGTGATGGTGGGTGGTATGTGGGTGGTGGGTGATATGTGGGTGGTGGGTGGTATGTGGGTGGTGGGTGGTGTGATGGTGGGTGGTGTCATGGTGGGTGGTGTGTGGGTGGTGAGTTGTGTGTGATGGTGGGTGGTGTCATGGTGGGTGGTGTGGAAGTAATGGTGGGTGGTATGTGGGTGATGGGTGGTATGTGGGTGGTGGGTATGTGGGTGGTGGGTGGTGTGATGGTGGGTGGTATGTGGGTGGTGGGTGATGTGTGGTAAGTGGTATGTGGGTGGTGGGTGATGTGTGGGTGGTGAGTTGTGTGTGATGGTGGGTGGTGTGTCATGGTGGGTGGTGTGGAAGTAATGGTGGGTGGTATGTGGGTGGTGGGTGGTATGTGGGTGGTGGGTATGTGGGTGGTGGGTATGTGGGTGGTGGGTGGTGTGATGGTGGGTGGTATGTGGGTGGTGGGTGGTATGTGGGTGGTGGGTGGTATGTGGGTGGTGGGTGGTGTGATGGTGGGTGGTGTCATGGTGGGTGGTGTGTGGGTGGTGAGTTGTGTGTGATGGTGGGTGGTGTCATGGTGGGTGGTGTGGAAGTAATGGTGGGTGGTATGTGGGTGGTGGGTATGTGGGTGGTGGGTGGTGTGATGGTGGGTGGTATGTGGGTGGTGGGTGATGTGTGGTAAGTGGTATGTGGGTGGTGGGTGATGTGTGGGTGGTGAGTTGTGTGTGATGGTGGGTGGTGTGTCATGGTGGGTGGTGTGGAAGTAATGGTGGGTGGTATGTGGGTGGTGGGTGGTATGTGGGTGGTGGGTATGTGGGTGGTGGGTATGTGGGTGGTGGGTGGTGTCATGGTGGGTGGTGAGTTGTGTGTGATGGTGGGTGGTGTCATGGTGGGTGGTGTGGAAGTAATGGTGGGTGGTATGTGGGTGATGGGTGGTATGTGGGTGGTGGGTATGTGGGTGGTGGGTGATGTGATGGTGGGTGGTATGTGGGTGGTGGGTGATGTGTGGTACGTGGTATGTTGGTGGTGGGTGGTGTGTCATGGTGGGTGGTGTGTGGGTGGTGGGTATGTGGGTGGTGGGTATGTGGGTGGTGGGTGGTGTGATGGTGGGTGGTGTCATGGTGGGTGGTGTGTGGGTGGTGAGTTGTGTGTGATGGTGGGTGGTGTCATGGTGGGTGGTGTGGAAGTAATGGTGGGTGGTATGTGGGTGATGGGTGGTATGTGGGTGGTGGGTATGTGGGTGGTGGGTGGTGTGATGGTGGGTGGTATGTGGGTGGTGGGTGATGTGTGGTACGTGGTATGTGGGTGGTGGGTGGTGTGTCATGGTGGGTGGTGGGTATGTGGGTGGTGGGTATGTGGGTGGTGGGTGGTGAGATGTGTGTGATGGTGGGTGGTGTCATGGTGGGTGGTGTGGAAGTAATGGTGGGTGTGGAAGTGGGTGGTATGTGGGTGGTGGGTATGTGGGTGCTGGGTGATGTGATGGTGGGTGGTATGTGGGTGGTGGGTGATGTGTGGTACGTGGTATGTGGGTGGTGGGTAGTGTGTCATGGTGGGTGGTGAGTTGTGTGTGATGGTGGGTGATGTGTGGCAGGGTGGTGTGTAGGTTTGATATGAGGCGGTAGGTGATTTGGTATGAGGTGGTGGGTTATGTGTGGTACGTGGTATGTGGGTGGTGGGTGGTGTGTCATGGTGGGTGGTGAGTTGTGTGTGATGGTGGGTGGTGTCATGGTGGGTGGTGTGGAAGTAATGGTGGGTGGTATGTGGGTGATGGGTGGTATGTGGGTGGTGGGTATGTGGGTGGTGGGTATGTGGGTGGTGGGTGGTGTGATGGTGGGTGGTATGTGGGTGGTGGGTGGTATGTGGGTGGTGGGTGGTATGTGGGTGGTGGGTATGTGGGTGGTGGGTGGTGTGATGGTGGGTGGTGTCATGGTGGGTGGTGTGTGGGTGGTGAGTTGTGTGTGATGGTGGGTGGTGTCATGGTGGGTGGTGTGGAAGTAATGGTGGGTGGTATGTGAGTGATGGGTGGTATGTGGGTGGTGGGTATGTGGGTGCTGGGTGATGTGATGGTGGGTGGTATGTGGGTGGTGGGTGATGTGTGGTACGTGGTATGTGGGTGGTGGGTAGTGTGTCATGGTGGGTGGTGAGTTGTGTGTGATGGTGGGTGATGTGTGGCAGGGTGGTGTGTAGGTTTGATATGAGGCGGTAGGTGATTTGGTATGAGGTGGTGGGTTATGTGTGGTACGTGGTATGTGGGTGGTGGGTGGTGTGTCATGGTGGGTGGTGAGTTGTGTGTGATGGTGGGTGGTGTCATGGTGGGTGGTGTGGAAGTAATGGTGGGTGGTATGTGGGTGATGGGTGGTATGTGGGTGGTGGGTATGTGGGTGGTGGGTATGTGGGTGGTGGGTGGTGTGATGGTGGGTGGTATGTGGGTGGTGGGTGGTATGTGGGTGGTGGGTGGTATGTGGGTGGTGGGTATGTGGGTGGTGGGTGGTGTGATGGTGGGTGGTGTCATGGTGGGTGGTGTGTGGGTGGTGAGTTGTGTGTGATGGTGGGTGGTGTCATGGTGGGTGGTGTGGAAGTAATGGTGGGTGGTATGTGAGTGATGGGTGGTATGTGGGTGGTGGGTATGTGGGTGGTGGGTGGTGTGATGGTGGGTGGTATGTGGGTGGTGGGTGATGTGTGGTACGTGGTATGTGGGTGGTGGGTGGTGTGTCATGGTGGGTGGTGTGTGGGTGGTGGGTATGTGGGTGGTGGGTATGTGTGTGGTGGGTGGTGAGATGTGTGTGATGGTGGGTGGTGTCATGGTGGGTGGTGTGGAAGTAATGGTGGGTGTGGAAGTGGGTGGTATGTGGGTGCTGGGTGATGTGATGGTGGGTGGTATGTGGGTGGATGGTGATGTGTGGTACGTGGTATGTGGGTGGTGGGTGGTGTGTCATGGTGGGTGGTGAGTTGTGTGTGATGGTGGGTGATGTGTGGCAGGGTGGTGTGTAGGTTTGATATGTGGCGGTAGGTGATTTGGTATGAGGTGGTGGGTTATGTGTGGTACGTGGTATGTGGGTGGTGGGTGGTGTGTCATGGTGGGTGGTGAGTTGTGTGTGATGGTGGGTGGTGTCATGGTGGGTGGTGTGGAAGTAATGGTGGGTGGTATGTGGGTGATGGGTGGTATGTGGGTGGTGGGTATGTGGGTGGTGGGTATGTGGGTGGTGGGTGGTGTGATGGTGGGTGGTATGTGGGTGGTGGGTGGTATGTGGGTGGTGGGTGGTATGTGGGTGGTCGGTATGTGGGTGGTGGGTGGTGTGATGGTGGGTGGTGTCATGGTGGGTCGTGTGTGGGTGGTGAGTTGTGTGTGATGGTGGGTGGTGTCATGGTGGGTGGTGTGGAAGTAATGGTGGGTGGTATGTGGGTGATGGGTGGTATGTGGGTGGTGGGTATGTGGGTGGTGGGTGGTGTGATGGTGGGTGGTATGTGGGTGGTGGGTGATGTGTGGTAAGTGGTATGTGGGTGGTGGGTGGTGTGTCATGGTGGGTGGTGTGGAAGTAATGGTGGGTGGTATGTGGGTGGTGGGTATGTGGGTGGTGGGTATGTGGGTGCTGGGTGGTGTGATGGTGGGTGGTATGTGGGTGGTGGGTGATGTGTGGTACGTGGTATGTGGGTGGTGGGTGATGTGTGGGTGGTGAGTTGTGTGTGATGGTGGGTGGTGTGTCATGGTGGGTGGTGTGGAAGTAATGGTGGGTGGTATGTGGGTGGTGGGTGGTATGTGGGTGGTGGGTATGTGGGTGGTGGGTATGTGGGTGGTGGGTGGTGTGATGGTGTGATAATAAGACTTATTAACATATGACTAACAGTAATTGCAAAAAAATAAATTATAAAAAAAAAAAAAAAATTACGTGAATTAGTTACTGAGATGTTTCAACACCTTATCCTTGAACCGGCTAAAAGGGTCATTGAATATATCGATATCCACTTTATTGTTGGTCTCGTTGTATAGGGCACACATTCTAGCTAATGGAGCATTTTGACCTAAGTTTGTTCGGCATGGTGGGATTTTGAAGATATTTTTGATCGGATGCCTGGGTAACTTATAAGGGACCGATATGTTGATATGTTCGACAAGGTATTGACAGGTTGTATGATTTACGATTTTGTATAAAAATAAGAGATCCAGAATTTTTCGACGACTGTACAGGGAGTCCATATTAAAATATGTTAGACGTTCACTATAAGGGCATCTATGTGATATTCCAGAACTGAAATAAGCCAAATTGCGCGTAAACGCACGCTGGATATTTTCGATTCGTTGCGAATAAATGGTATATCGAGGATTCCAGACTACGCTCGCAAACTCTAGATAGCTACGCACTAACGAATTAAATAATATCATCCTAGTGTGGGCTACTTTAAATTCCTTTGTATTACGGTTAATAAAGCCCAGCATACGCGCTGCCTTTTTAACAGCCGCGTCTACATGGGAATTTAGTTTTAATTTTGAATCAAGGATAACGCCTAAATCACGAATTTCACCTACTTCTGTCAAGCAGTCGCTACCTAAGGTATATCGAGAAGCTAACGGTAATTTCTTCCTACAAAATTTTATATGAAAGCACTTTTTAACATTCAATAGCATACCATTTGATACGCACCATCTCATAATACTGTTTATGTCCCTTTGAAGTCAATCAATATCGCTATCTGTACGAATAACTTTATATATCTTTAGGTCATCTGCAAATATAGACATTTTACTATGTTCAATAATTTTGCTTATATCGTTGATGAATATAAGGAATAGGAAGGGGCCCAAATGGGATCCTTGGGATACACCTGACGTGGCATAATATATACCAGA